>JAMADQ010000007.1:1711865-1951565 GCA_023624055.1 Paecilomyces sp. PK2413 | reverse complement strand
AAGGAATTTTAGATATTTCTCTTAATAAACTAGTAAGAATCTATAGTTTTAATTTATTTTAAAACTATTTTTTTATAATATAATATTCTTTACTCTATTAATATATAGTTTAAAGAATTTCCTAACTAGAATTTAAATTCTATAAATATTTTAGTTTATAAAGAAAAAGATAAATTCTTTTGAATTTTTTGTAAAAATTATATTTAATATATATTTAGCAGAAGATAAATATATATTCTAGATATTCTTGCTAATTAAATAAAGAATAAATAGAATTTAAATAGCTGCCAAAACCTATATATAATATATAGTTAGTATATATTTAAAATAGATATAGATTATACTTATCTAGAGTTTGCTTTCTGTATATATTAATAGTAATAGTATATATTTCTTCTCTATAAGAAATATATATCTATTAAATATATTAATATATAGTTTATATTAATATTTAAAATAATAATTCAAATATTTAAATATATATTTATTAAGATTGTAAAGAAATAAAAATATAGCAATAAGTATTAATCTCTAAATATTAGGTTAGTATATACTAGATATATATTAGATATATAATAAATATATATCTAGTATTTAAATTCTAGCTTAAAATTAAAAAAATATTTGTTTTTTTATAAACTATTTTATAAGCTAAATCTATTTCAAAATATTTAGCTTTTATAAATGCTTTTGTTTAAGTATTAATATAACAAATAATAATATATTCTTTATTATTAGATATTTTAACAAATTAAATCTACTATTTATTATTATCTTAGTATTGATTAAATTAATACTTATATATAATCTCTATATAATATTAGTATATATATAATATATATATAGAATAGATTAAATAAATATTAATCTATAATATCTAAACTAGATAAATATTATAGAAGTTTTTGTTTTTAAATTAAATAAGTAATTTTATCTTTAATATTTAAAGAAGCTTAAATAGAATTAAATATTTAATTTTGATATTTTTCCTTAAAGGCAAGAACTTATAAAGAGATTAAAAATTTATTTATATTAGTTAATATATATATAATACAAGCTTAAGATATATAGAACTAATATATAATTAATATAAGAATATCTTTTTATTAAATTAAATTTATAATTTCTTTAATAAAATTATAACTTAATTTTATTAGTAAAGAAAAGAAATATAAATAGCTTTCTTAACAAATAAGAAGAATAAAAGGGAAATAATTCTAATTATATAAAACAAAAATATTAAATAATAAATAGTATTTATAAGATTTAATCTTAGATATTCCTTAAGAATAATTAAATCCTAGAATATAATTAGTATATACTAAATTAATATATAGTTTATACTTACTATAAGTTAGATACTATAATATAGGATAATTAATATAAATATAAATAGATTAAATTAAAGTATTAATACTATATATATTATAAGATATTAAAATATATAAATATAGTATATAAATTTAAGCTATATTTATAGAAATAATCTGTATAATATACTATAGCTTAAAATTGTTAGCTAATAGATAACTAATAGTCTAATAAAGATAATTTATAATCTATATACTTAGTATATACTTAGTTTAGATTAATATAAAACTTATCTTATTTCTTTTAAATATTACAAGTTCTTAACTAGAATATATCTATCTTTTAGTTTCTAGATAAAAATAATAATAGAATAATTATCTATTCTAGAAATAAAAAAATATATTATATTAATTTTTAGTTTCCCTTTTTAGAAGTTTATTAGCAGAAATATTATTAGATATATACTCTATTTCTTAATAAAGTATTTAAAAAAGATTTGGTTCTATACTATTATAAACAGAATATAGCTTAAGTATATATTTAGATATATATTTATAGTATTTAATTCTATTATATATATATATTTAATAATATACTTTATTATCTTTTCTGTCTTTTTTATATTTTTAAAGAAGTATAAGACTAGAAGCTTTATAATCTCTATTAATATAAAGTATAAATTAAATCTAAATATATATATTCTTAGTATATATATAGTATTTATTAAATATTAATATAGTATAAGTTAGATATATACCTTTAATAAAAGCTATATAAATATTATATAAATATTTTATTTAGATTAATTAGTAGATAATAAATTTTCTTAATAAATAAAATATAAAACTCTATTTATAGAGGTTTTAGAATATTTAGAAATAAGTAATTAATTTCTGATATTATAAATAATAATTTTATATATAATACTATAGTTAATAATAAGATCTTTATTAAAGATAGTATTCTATATATACTTTGTATATATTAAATTGAAATATAGCTTTAAAAGAATATATATCTAATTAAATCCTATATAAATAAGAGTTTTAGAATAATATTTTTAATCTTTAGTTTTACTTTTATTATCTAATAAAAGATATAGAATACTATTATTATTTAGAAACTCTTTAAATTAAATATAATATATTTTAATTTATATAGAATCTTTAATAAGTTCTTATTAGAGCAAATTAGTATTTAATAAAAACAGTATATATTAATAATATATATAGTATATACTGTGTATATTCTGGAATTAAACTAAATATACCTCTATAGAGAGATTATATAGGAATTAATTAAAGATATTATTAATTTAATTATTATTTATAATTAACTAATTATTAAATAATAAAGAGTAATTTTCTTCTATATTTATAAAGATTCTTTATTATATTTTGCAATAATATATTTAAAAAGATTATAAAATAAAATTATTATCTTTAAATAAATCTTATTATATTATAATTAAATAAATATAAATTATCTATATATTAATTTATCTAATATTTTCTAACTTCTTTTCTATTCTATTAAGTTCTAAGAGTAGATTATATATATCTAAAGCTAATATTTAACTTATACTTTATATAATTTAAGGGATATTCTAAGTTCTAGTATAGAATAAAAAGAAAATAACTTAGTTCTAAATAGATTATATATATATAGCTAATATTTAATTTATATTATATATAAGCTAGAATATATCTTAAGGTTTACTATAGTAAATTAATATATTTTAATTTCCAGATAATTTATATATATATAAAGCTATATTTAATTTATATATTTTATAAGCTAGAGGTTTTTTAAATTTTAATATAAAATAACTTAAGCTCTAAATAAATTATATATATATATAGCTAATACTTAACTTATATTATATATAGATTATATAATAGACTAAGATATATCTTAAATTCTAAATAAATATATATATATAAAACTAATTTTTAATTTATATATTAGATAAGCTAAGATAAGAATAGTTAGTACTAAAATTTATTTATATATTAATTAAACTATTTAGCTAAATAATAGTAAATTATAATTAGATAATATTCTAATTTAGCTAAGTTATATATATACAGAATTAATATATAATCTATATATAGAGTAAGCTAAGCTTAGCCTACTCTAGAATAAGCTCTAGAGTAGGCTTAGCTTCTAGAGTAGGCTAAGCTTATTCTAGAGTAGGCTTAGCTATATACCTATAATTTTATTTTATTTATTAAGATTTTTTTGCTACTAAAACTAATTCTAGAGAATTTATTTTACAGATATAGAGTAAAAAGCTATTTAAAAAATAGATTTCAAAGGCAAGTAAGATAGAATATATTATTCAGAAAATAAAATTTAAGAATTCTATAATTATTTCTATTAAAGCTTCTATTATTAAAGTAATTATTATTAAATCTATTAAAGCTATTAATAATACTCTATTATCTAGATTAGTTATAGAAGCCTTCTATAATATTCTTTATAAAAAGGAAATTATAGATTATATTATACTTTAGTATTTACTTTATAGGTTTCTAAAGCTCTATATATTATTACTAATTATTTGAAATTAGATATTTCTATATAATAAGAAGTCTATTATTTAGTATATAAATTCTATATAATAATTCTTTTTTAGTATAGTTTTATATCTCTATAATATTAATATCTATATTTTTTATTCTAAATTAAACTACTATAAAAGAGAGATATTAATATAGTTTTTCTATATTAAATCTTTCTTCTACTATATATTAATTTACTCTTATTATATTAATTCTGCTAGTTTTAATTTATAGAGTTTATACTAGAATATTTATCTATAGAATATTTCTATTTTTAATTATTATATATAATAAGCTATAGATTATATTTAGCAGTTTAATTAGACTTATACTATTAAAATATATAACTATTATCTTAAAAAGTTATTTAATATCTATTAACTATTATTAAATCTTAATAAACTTATTTTAAATTTAGTAACTAAATTAAATAGTAATATTATTAAAATAGAATATAATAAAAAAAATAAGATTTTTAAAATTAGAAAGTAGGCTAAAAACTTTAATAGTATACTTTTATATATAAAAAAAGAGTATTATATATATATTAATATATTTCCAAATTATATTATATAAAGCAATAATCTTATTTATAAGCTTATAGATATATTAAAATCTAGATTAAAAAATATTCTATATAAGATTAGAGATTAGAAATAAGATCTCTTTAAATAATAAAAATAGAGAATTATTAAATTTATTCTAGCTTCTAAAATAAAAGAATAGATTTTAACTTTAAATTTTTATAATTAGAATAGTCTTTAATAAATATTTTAGATTTATTATTTTTATTTCTAATATATTATTTTGTAATTTATTTGTAATTTATTATATATATACTTATATAGTAGTAATATATATAAGATTTAAGCTAAACTTATAAACTTATAAGTTAAGCTAAGCTAAGCCTTTTAATTTAACTTAATAAGTTAAGCTAGTATTTTAAACTTAACTTAGAAATTTTAATAAGCTAAGCTAAGCTAAGTTAAGCTTAAACTTAATCTATTACTTACTCTACTATTTAGTATATATTAAATCTAGAATAGAAGTTTATTATAATATAATATTCTATAAGAAAAAAACTTTCTTTAAATTATATATATATTATATATATACTAAGTCTATCTAAATACTATACTATAGCTAGCTTAGTTTCTAATCTAAACTAAGCTTTTCTTTAGATAGACTTAGCTTCTAAGGTAAACTAAGCTTATTCTAGAGTAAGCTAAGCTATAGCTTAAAAAATTAGAATTCTAATAATTTACTTTATATTTAATTAAAGAAGTATATTTTTATAGATAAAATAATACTAATATAGAAGAACTCTCTTATTACTTATAAAATCTAATATATACAAAAACAATTAATAAAAATAAATAAGAAAAATAATTGACAAGGGTGGGATTCGAACCCACGCCATTTTCATGACACGGAATGTAATGGATCAAGTTAAACCTGAACCGTGCGCCTTAGACCACTCGGCCACCTTGCCCATTTATTATACACCTAGCTGGCAATGGAGATTGAAAAAGAACAAGTTATAGAAGATGGGAGTAAACATAAGAGCTTCTCAGGTATAATCCTATGCTATTATCCTGATTAAATTAATGTTAGCTTTATAAAGAGACGCAAAATAATGTTTATTTATACTAATTTTAATACTCTGACATTTAAGTACTAACGATAGCTCTAAAACGGAGGCAAAAAGAAAGGATAGCCGCCATTCTTAATCCTGAAGACACTCAGGAGAAAGCTATACACACCGAGTAATACAACACCCCAGATAACAACAGCCATTTGCTGAGCCTTTGTGTCTGACATACGGGGTACCTTCAATGCTAGAGCAATGGTCGCGAAAGACAAAATTCCATCTGGGGTCCTTGTTAGTGGATAATTCCCAAGCAGAGAACTTTACCTCCTCGATAGGTCAGGAAATGAGTCACTTACAAATCGCTGCGATAATCTGGGTCTCCATGCCGAATTGATTTGCAAAGCCACCTGCGAAATAACTGATACCGCCCCTTCCGTCACCAGCGACGTAAGGGACTTTGCGAATATGGTTGAACATATGTCCGCTGGTAAAGAGGAGGATTGAGATGAGACTAATAGCGGCCCAAAGGTTTCGATTCCGGACGATAGGTATAACGTAAGGAGAAGTGACCGCTAGCAATGACAGTGTACCCATGAATAAACCGAGTATGGAAACGAGGCGCATGTAGTTGACAGGTCGCACCAGTGGTGGTTTGTCACCCTCTGGAAGATGACGGCTGATCCATGCGTAAACTTGCTCCGCAGAGATGGGTCTGAAAACAAGATGTCAGCAGCCGAAGTCTGGTTATGCAACAAAGATGTGCGTTCTCACCCGCTAAAATCAAGCCTAAATGGTGACCCGTCCACTTGAGCAGATGGCCCAATTGTTGGCGGAAAAAGAAGAACCACAGGTGCAGTTTGTAGCATGAGCTTTACTAGTCGTTAGATCATACCACTAGATGTGCGGAAGACGAAAAATACCTTCTGAAAAGCTTGTCGCCCATTATTAAAATCCAATGTGCTAAATAGGAGCTTCAGGTCTTCAGGTTTGGCGCCCTTGTTCCAGCTGCGGGCAACGAGTTCCCATTCCGGCTGGAACTCACGGCATAGTGCACAGCCATATCGAGCTTCCACGGCGGTGAGAAGGATAGCAACATGATAGTCTCGGGGCTTAGAGGTGATCTCTTCGTAGGTAGAGTCGTCCAATGCGAGGTGACCATAGTGAGCTTGTGCTTGAAACTTGGTGAATTTATCCAACTCGGGTCTGGCGGACAGTGCTAAGCCGCAGAGCTGAAAGGCTGCAATGACCAAAAGAAACAACTTCATTGTGACAGATTTATTCCATGGGATACTCTCTGGACGCTTTATATCCCAGTGGTTGGCAGAGAGGTGTGTAAAGTTGGTGTGACCAATGCTGCCCTTGCTATTGTCCGTTGGAGCACTGATGTGTACAGGTGTCCTGGAGGCTGGAGCTATGGCCGCGGCCGCGTCGTCGGACTCGGCATTTAATAATCCGACAGGACACTAACCAGTTACCCAAATCGCGATACCAGTAACCCAATTAACTAGCTAATAACTAATGTAACTTGGTAAATTGATTATAAATAATACCAACAATAAGTTAATAATAACTACAATAATAACTACCACATAGTCTATAACACTATCTAGCCAGAATGCTGCAGGGTGGCTACTGCTCTCACATAAAGAATAAAAATCAAAATTGCGCCAAAGTGATTCATATGAGAACTTTCAAACTTTTAAGGAATCTACTTTATCTACGCAATCCCATGCACTTTGCCGCTCCTACGTCAAATTCTAGGCCTGAGTAATGCGGGGCTATGTTAAAATGCGAGTGCCCCGCCGACCACTATGATATTCTCTCCAAACCTGTCGAATGCTCTAAGCAGTCCCAACCATTTACCAATCATTTACTGTTTCCCAATTGTTTTGTGTAACTACTCATTTCAACATGGCGCGGACAATGAGGGCGATTGGTAAGTTTCATCGAACCTACACGCTCATTTGCTCATTCGAAAATAGGAATCAAGGGTGGAAAGGGACCGGCAGATGCACTATTCGTCGACACCATCCCCGTTCCTGCACCTGCTAGCAACCAGGCACTCATTAAAGTCAAGGCGTTCGGATTGAATCGTATGGACTTGCTACAGCGTGAAGGCCAGTATCCAGTACCGCCGCAAGCGCCCAGTACATTGGGCGTTGAATTCTCGGGGACTATTGAAAACTTTGGTGACTACGCTGGAAAGGATTTTGCGGTCGGGGACAATGTCTTTGGTCTAGCTTATGGCGGTTGGTCTACACCTTGGAACCTGGACAATATGCTGCGGCCTATCTAATCAAGCGCTACATGTTCTAGGTGCCTATGCGGAGTACATTGCAGTATCCGTCTCCATGCTCGTTCATAAGCCCGCGGAACTGTCCTGGGAAGAGACCGCAGGAATACCAGAGGCAATAACCCCTTCTAGTGGCTGTATTCATCATAACTAATTCGCATGGACCAGTAGACGTGGATAACAGCGACGCAAGCGATGTATTTAGTTGGTGGGTTTGAGCCAGGGCAATCGATACTCTGGCATGCCGGTGCCTCCTCAGTCTCAATAGCTGGTATCCAGCTATCAAAGGCTGACAATGCAAGCGCTATCTATGTGACCGCCGGATCGCAGGAGAAGATTGACTTCTGTGTGGATAAACTTGG
Organism: Paecilomyces sp. PK2413; assembly: GCA_023624055.1. Classification (NCBI taxonomy): domain Eukaryota; kingdom Fungi; phylum Ascomycota; class Eurotiomycetes; order Eurotiales; family Thermoascaceae; genus Paecilomyces; species Paecilomyces sp. PK2413. The sequence goes on along the minus strand of JAMADQ010000007.1, from coordinate 1,943,444 downwards.
GGCGACCGCTGGTTTCAATTATCGGACACAGGACTGGGCATCGGAAATACAAAAAGCCACGAATGGTCGAGGCGTCGATGTGGTTATTGATTTCGTCGGAGCCACTCATTTCCAAGGGAACCTCAACGTAGCCGCCCGAGATGGACGCATTGTGCAGCTTGGACAGATGAGCGGTTCGACGCTGCCCGCTGGTGTCGACATTAGCGGTTTCATTAGAAAGAGGTTGAGATTCGAAGGCAGCACCTTGAGGAGCCGGGACGAACAGTACCAGAAGAAACTCCGCGATTTACTGGTGGAACATGCGCTGCCCAAGTTCAAAGATGGCAGTTTCAAGATCTTCATTGAGAAGACCTTTCCATTCGAGCAAGTTGCGGAGGCGCATAAGTTGCTCGAGAGTAATCGTACGAAGGGGAAGATCATCTGTACCATAGATTAGTCTTCTGATATTAATACATGTCTGGGCCAGGTTAGTTAAGCGGCTCAGAGTATCAAGTGATTGGCGTTTATTCACACAAATGGCAAATATTGAGTTAAACAATGGTTAACTAGTTAGTAAGTAATAATAATATTAATTAAAACGATCCAGCTCGGAACCGCTACTTCTATTTAGGCTAGACCGATGTAAGATTGAGTTCGAAGCGCGGGCCGCCGTTCTTCTCAGTCCGTTATCAGTTACCAAAAAAGGGAAAATTTTTTTCCCTCGCAAGAAGCATTGGTTTTTCTTTCTGTTCTCTATAGAAATCTTATCCTGATATACTACTGGGTCTCTTCATGGCCAAACGACACTCGCCCCAGGGGCCTGCCCCAGACCTGCCCCCAAAGAAGAAATCGAGAACAGACAAGGACGCCAAAAAGAAGGGAATCTCCGATGAGACCTCCGATGCGCCTTCGAAGGGCAGCTCTTATGTGCAATCCACTGCCCTTTCTGCTTTGCCGCAATCTGAGATAGACAAGTTCCTGAGCTCAAACATGATCAAGATCACTGACTCGGAAGCCGGATCCTCGCCGCTGCGACCTTTAATCTCGTTCGATCACCTCCCAACCTGCGAGGGCGACCTTTATCAGGCCCTGCAAGGATTCTCTGCGCCAACGCCTATCCAGTCAGCAACATGGCCTCTACTCTTCGCAGGCCGCGATGTTATCGGTGTCGCGGAGACTGGAAGTGGAAAGACTATGGCCTTTGGTTTGCCTTGCATCAAAAAGATCGTCGATTCAAAAAAGGCAGGAAAAGGTGCCCGTCCCAGGGCTGTGATTATTACACCGACAAGAGAGCTAGCTATGCAGATTCACGATCAGCTCCTGAAACTTTCTGGCAAGGCTCATGTGGAGATTACATGCATTTTCGGAGGCGTCAAGAAGGACGAACAGCGAAGTGCCCTGAAAAAGGCGTCCGTCGTTGTTGCTACCCCCGGTCGCTTGAAAGATCTGCAAAATGAAGGTGCAGTTGATCTCGGGAGAGTCAAGTACTTGGTACTAGACGAAGCGGATCGCATGCTAGACAAGGGTTTCGAACAAGACATCAAGGACATAATTAGGCTCATGCCTGTCTCTAAGCGCCAGACTATTATGTTTACTGCGACATGGCCACCTGCAGTTAGAAACCTTGCCGCTACATTTACCAGTTCGCCCGTCACTGTCACGATTGGTGGCGAACCGTCAGCGGACCCTCGTGCGAATACTAGAATAAAGCAGGTCGTCGAGGTTCTCGATCCTCGCGATAAAGAAAATAGACTCCTACAAATACTGAATCAGCACGGGGGAGGGAAGGGCGGCGGGAACAAGACATTGGTCTTTTGTCTGTACAAAAAGGAGGCAATGAGGATCGAACGATTTATACGATCAAGAGGATTCAAGGTAGCTGGTATCCATGGCGATTTGAGTCAGCAGGAGAGGTTCAAAAGTCTGGAAGCTTTCAAGACTGGTTCTGTCAACATACTTGTTGCGACGGATGTTGCAGCCCGAGGTCTTGACATACCTGCTGTGAAACTGGTCCTCAATGTTACTTTCCCGCTAACCGTCGAGGACTACGTGCACCGTATTGGACGGTATGTAATGGCGCAGGTAACACTTGCATGTCGAATAAGCTAACCTAATTTTTTAGTACTGGGCGAGCCGGAGCTGATGGCCATGCCATCACTTTGTTCACCGAAAACGACAAAGCTCAGTCGGGAGCGTAAGTAGCTTCCCTGATATCCCTACGCCAGTACACAATTGACTGACAGCTGAATGTGCAGATTGATCAATGTCCTTAAAGCAGCAAACCAGCATGTTCCTGATGAGCTACTGAAATTCGGTACGACGGTTAAGAAAAAGCAGCATGATGCATACGGTGCGTTTTTTAAAGACGTTGATACAGGAAAGTCGGCAACGAAGATCACGTTTGATGACTGAATTTCTACCAATTTGTCTTTTTTTCTTTTAGTTCTAGTTCTATTTCTCCAAAGTCTTCGTCCCACGGATAGCCGTGTATTTCTTGACTATGAAATTTCTCTCGAGATACAATCTGCTATGTTGTTAGATTAGAGCATACAACGTATAGATAAAGAAACTCACATCACAGCTGTGAAAGCTACCCCAGTGCCGATTAGCTTTATGAGACCTAAGAGACCAGTCGCCTGTTGGTACTGGGCAGTATGCATCACAGATAGCATAACCGTTGCTGCACCATATGCGTGATATCCGAGACTTATTTCGGATAGATTCAAGCTAATCCCGTGACGACCAAAGTATGACTTTATGAAGAAATAACTCCAGGTTATCCGTAGCAACATGTTGACAATGTTAGTCCATACTAATCCATTGGCACCCAGCCCGCCAACATGGAGAAATAAGAAGGCTGCAGCTGCAAAGCATGCAGAGAAGAAACTCATCCAAATTGCTTGTCGCCTCAACTCCCAAGAGTCAGCGGCTGACGACACAAAAGCTTCCGTGATGCCATTGAAAGCCAGGAACGGGATATAGTAGCAGTATACTGAAAGCAGACTATCAACTTTTGGCGATGTCCATCGAGACCCTATCAAGAAATGCAGGACCAAAGGCACAATAGTCGGACCGAGGACAAATGCTAGGATAGTGAGTATCCAGTAAACGTGGATTATATCAATTAAATGTACCTTAGCCGCTCTCACGGCTTCAGGATCTGGCTTTGAGTTGTTTCCAGAAGTCAGGAGCTTGGAAAATAGATTGCGACTGCTTTCTTCGATGGGCTGAAAGATTATGCGGGCAACCAAACCGCCGTAGTTCGATGCGAGGGTATATACTCCTTGATCTTCCAAGCTGGACATGGCTGCCAGGATCATGGAGTCACCTTGAGTGAGTATGTGCTTTACAACAGATTGGAAAAAGGCGCTAGCCCCTAGCGACACCAGTGGCTGCGAAAACCGGCTGGCCAGATAATGTGTTCCATCACTTTAAAGTCAACCGCCTGAGTCTACTTGGAGGGACGCAATAGCAGGGACATACCTTGAATCCAAAGCAACCAGACTGAAGGAGAAGCTCTCATGGCGAGAAACCGGAAGCATCATCACAAGATAACTGGACATCAGAGCAAGAGAGTAGCTTAAATATCCCAGTGCCATTGGCAAAACCCCGACTTCCCACCCAATGTGAGACGCCCAAACAGCGATGACACATGTAACGAAACTTTTGATGATAGCTGCTATCATTTCAACTACTGCTCTTGTTTTGTAGAGCATACGCTGCTGTACGACTGCAAAAAAAGGTTCTGTGGCAAGTTCCAACAATGAAGCAAGCCCGACGATAAGGAGACTTTCGCCAAAGAAGGGACATTGCGTAACTTCGGCTTGCGCGATGTGAAGATAGCTGGTAGCAAGCAAATAGACAAGTGGAAAACCAAGTCCTAGACACACATAAGACATGTTCACAATGACTTGGGAGGCCCTGTTTTTGGACACCAACACTGCATCTGCATCTCGGGCATGACGCTCCTGCTCGACAGCTTGATCTTGACCACTATTTGAGACCGACACTGCTTCTTTGGTAATGAGACTGTCCGGCGGTTGTCTTTGTATCGCAACTCTTATACTTTCCCTGGAGAAGTACAATGCAGTAACCGAGTATAGATCAAGGTGCATTGAAATCCCCAACGTCGCTGGAGAGATATTCCTCAACAGCACTTGGTTTGCGGCAAATGTCACTCCCTTGGAAAATATTTGGATTAGAACAAGTAAACTTGTCCCTGATGCTGACGAAGCAAGCATCTCATCGATGCCCCTGCGTTTGGACGCCATTGCTGGCGGTACACCTCTTATGCAGTACCGTAAAAAGCGGCGGAGCGAGGAACCACCGGTGGCCTGCAAAGTTGAATACATATCCAGAAAGTCGCGCGGTTTAAGTACCCCAGGTGTTTAGCGCGACCTGCGGCAAACCGTGGAGTGTACCCTCAGGATCCTAACTATGCATGAATTATTTAAATCACTATTCCAAGTTATTTATGTCATTTTAAAGTAGTTATTATCCCCATAAATGCAGTTAAGATTGACAGAGATTCTACAATTTCGCATCCTTTTTTCTCTTTTTCCTCTATGCAATCTGCGTTCTTAGTGCCTCTAGGTTGCACTAGAAAATCAAGGGTTATTATTTACCCGTAAATGCATTTGATCTTGCGCTCAATTACAGATATGTCAAACAAGGTTCACTAAACAATCATTGATAGTCCCATGTCGCTGTGATAACAGATCTTCTACTCATTTGGGCATTACCGCACGTTATGGCGCGTGCTGTTGAATATGCAGGTGCTGTTAATGATGTACGTCGTACAACAGCATCATAACGTGTTGTCCAATTGCTTATACGGTGCCAGGTGTCTCTAAAGACAGCGCAGCTCGAGCTAAACTTCGAGAAATCGCTTGCTTTAGCTCAGCAGCTTATTGCTGATGACAGTCTTCGGAGGTTACGCGTCGACCAAGTGCTTCTTGAAGCCGATAACGATGAGTTGCGGAGAGAATTAGAAATCGCAAGTGATAACGCTACCGCTGCTCTGCAAGGGGAAGCGAGTTTGCGCGACCGCCTCGATGACGCTCTCAATGAAATTACGCGTCTACAAAATGCTTTGCACGCCGAATGTCAAGAGCTCGAACGTTTGAAGGTAACCACAACCTACCTTTCCCCGCACGGAATTCGCGTTGATGATTTGAATCGCAGCATATTACTCCACCAAACGATACTCCATACAAATCGAAAAGACTGGAAGAAGAAAATAAGCGTATAGCAAAGGAGCTATCGAGCCTAAGACCGGAAGTCGAGCGTCTTCGAGAGCAAAGTGCTTCACAAGAGACGTTGTTTGCGGAAAAGCTGTCCCTCGAAAATCAACTGAAGGCCTTAGAATCCCAGTTAATGAAGGAAAGACGCGCAACTGAGCGCACACGGGCCGGGGACACAGCCGGAACAGCTGAAGAAATAGCCAAATTAAGTACCAATATAAAGGAACTACGAAGCGAGCTTGCCAAGGAATCCAGTGCAAGACAACAGCTCGAAGAAGAGATTAAGAAACAGGCCATTGATTGGGAAAGCGAAAAGACAGGTCTTGAAAACAAACTAGAAGCCTTGCGAAAAAAGCTACGCACGACAAAGGAGAGATTGAAAACTGCTCAGGATGAACTACAGCACCGTGGCTCTGTTACTAAAGATGAAAATATGGATGAGGCCCCTCCCCTGCGATCCAATGGAAATACTCGGCGACAAAGCAGTTCCAATTTCGATACAATGACAATTAACACTCCCGGTGCTGTGCACGTGTTGCGGAACAATAACAACAATAACAACAAGCATTCTGCACTTCCCGGGCATAAATCTACGTTCTCTATTACTCCTTTCCTCAGTCGTACCGGGGCCCCTCCCGACTCCCCAGACTCTCCGGACTTTGCAAATCACACGAGTAGGAGGCGGATCAGCGACGAGACTAACGCGGACGAAGACATGCCGGATACAGACAACGATGCTAGCAGTATTCCTAAGCCTGCTGATAAAGCATCCGCTGCTAAGAAGCGCTCAGACACGGAGCGCCAGAAACCAATCTCCAAGCCAACACAGGATGCGAGATCAACTAATGCTCGAAGTGGTGTTGTAGCCGGACAATCTTCAGATGTCCGCTCTTCATCTAATGAAATATCAATGCCGAAGCAGGTAAAACCCAGAAAGCGCAAGCTGCTTGGTGGACAGCGAGGTGCAACTCTATTTGACGAAGAAGAAGATGTCGTGCAGGAGAAGAAGAATCTATGGAAGAGTGCTCTTGGAGAGAAAAGGACTCTTATACCTGGTCCCTTAAAAAGTCACGGCAGCTCTGCTATGGGAGCAGACGTAGATGGGACCTTGGGGGTTTCAGGAAGATTCTCACCATTGAAACGTGATAGGAGAAAGCTGTAATTGTTGCAGTACGCGTGGTTCCATATTGCATATATCGGTTATTCTAATGGAAGTAACATAGTGTATGTATATCGACCAGAGCTGACAGTTTGATACCCGTCCGATATATGCTTTCAGCACTTGTTTATGCTGCAGACTCCTTAAGTTATCTGATATACTACTAGGAGCCTTTTACGACTTTACTTCATGAACTAGCTAGTGACCTAGCCGTATAGTATAACTTCTTTCATCTAGACATGTATTCGCCATCAAAGGACGTGCCTCTACGGTACCGCAGAACATAGGGAAATATGTAATAACCCAGGCTCTATTTTCTTCCTTCTCGAGGCTACAATATCGATGATTCGGAAGGAATATTGAACAGAGACTCGGAAATCTTACGCGAGCTTCGGTTCAAGGACAAAGGACGAGTACTTTAACTACCGATTAGAATTACAAGCAGGGTAAATCACGCAGATTGGATCCGAGTTCGATAGGACGGACGAGCCGGGGGTAGGTGATATTTTCGAATGGGAGGACTTAAATTTGCGAGAACGCGAAACGGACGTTGACTTTTAATCGACGATAGCTAGTGACGACGTAAGGTCGCAGTAGGTAAGGAAATCGCTCGCTCGAGGTGCGTCCGGAAAGGGATTCGAGCTGCTGACCAGATAAATACCATAGCGGACCAATAAGATGAAACGGCAGTTTTCAAGATAAGTTCTCACCACTTGCTCCAAACTTGATGGTAAAAAACAGATTCAAAGGAGAGGGGTCAATGACGGAACGATTAGCAAAGTGACCTGGTTGCATGACTGGCCTTGGGTTTTTGCGAGAGCTCCTTTCAACCCTTTCTCCGCGCGACTATTCGCAGCCGCTAGGATCCGTGAGAACAGCAGAGCTGTACGTGTAAGGGGGCCGTTGGACAGGAAAAAAGGGAGATAATGGCAATCCCATGGGAGCATCGTCGGTTTCGCAGGTCGACCTACTCTGCAGTATCAAGCTCATCATGAGCAGAAGTGAGTGGGTCCAAGGGAACTGTCTAAGTCAGTATAGATGCGATACAAGTGGTGATCGAGACTTCCCACCTTTCCTGTCATCACCATTTGTTCCATTGTCGCGATCATCCTCGCGTCTGTCTCTGTCATCCTCGCGTCTGTCCCGGTCGTCATCGCGTCTATCGCGGTCGTCCCTGAGATCTCTGTCACGGTCGTCAGGACTGCGGGACCGATCTCTGTCACGTCGGTCATAGTCACGGTCGCGTCGATCATCTTTCCGAGGGGAGTAATCGCGTCCACGACGAGGAGAGGGAGAACGTCCACGACGAGGAGGGGTACGGTCACGCCGACTGTGGCGGTCACGACCCGAATCAAATCGCCAGGAAGCAGATGGAGGAGTACGAGCCCACTGTCATTAACTTAGCTGCTGTAATCAAGACAAGGTGGCTGAGATCCCGTACCTCTATCTTCAACAAATCGTCACGGCCAATACGCTTGTTATGCATCTCGTGATACGCGTCATCTGCATCGCGACGACTTTCGTATTCCACAAAAGCAAACCTGAACTATTAGACCAGTTACTCTCGAGGGGAGTATCCAAAGACTTACAGCCGGCTCGATGCAGTACGGGGAGCAGGAATGTCACATCGCACAAGGCGACCGTATCTGTCGAATATGTTAGATAACGAGAAGGTGTGGATGCGGGCGAGATAGGCAGGATGCAGCAATGGACGATGATTGAATAAAGGCCACAGAATCAATTCGACGCGCTCTGGCAGCAAGTAGGAAAGACTTTGCGTGCTTGTTACCGGCCGATAAAGATCAAAAGGCCGTTGTCTAAGCGGACGAATAGCTGTGGAGACGAAGGGATAGATGGCTTCGAGAGAGACCACCAGGATCGAGCGAGGATAATATCCGAGCGCGTAGTATAGGGGAGGATAACGACCGCGGAGTTCGACTAGCGCATGGAATCGGCGGATAGGACGTACCGTTCGAATTCGTAGGCAAGATCGCGAGCTCGTGTGCCGTGGCCGAAGCCAGTGACATAGAGAGTGGTGCCACTGGATCGAGACATTGTGGATAACCGGACTTGGGATGCGGTATTGACAAGAACAAACCGTCTGGTATGGGTGAGGATGAGATGTTGGAAGGATAACGCTGAAGAAAGTCTCACTTTGAGTGGGTAGAGAGAGACCAACGGTAAAGCAGAAGATCCAAAAGCGCATTAATTACATACCTGCCTGAGGCACAAACAATAGATGAGTCATCACCTAAGGTGCATAGTTAACTAACTAACTAGGTATTAGGTTAGTTAGTGACCTCAATTACCTTAGCCAATACATATTATAAAATAGTTACTAGCTATATTTTATAAAGGGCAGTTCAATAACATCTATAGGTAACCGAAATACCCCTGGTAGCTACATAATAATATTAACACTAATACTAACATTATTAGTTGTAGATAGTAATATTTACCATATAGGACAACTGCTATAGAATAATACTAACTATTTACTGATTAAGATGGATAACCCAATAAGCCAATCACATCTAGGCAGTTTCATCAAGCAAGCATGTGACTGGCAGGTAATAGTTAGTACATAGTGCAGAATAGACCTTGCTCTAGTTTGACTTAAGACACGCAGGGGAAAATCTCGGGCGGCGGCCCCTATTTTATGCCTGAGGCAGAAATAAATCGGAACGACGTAGCGCAGCCAGGCGGAGATAGAGTGGGCGAGAAAGCCAACACAGGGAATAATGGTATTACTGTCTGTTTGACCAACAACCTCGTCCTGTCTCGATACATCCGCTCACTTTGGATTCCCAGCATCCACAGGGAAGGCTCTTTCTCTCTCTCGGTCTTTACTGAAAAGCAAAGGGAGCAAAGAAGGAGGGGTCATATGCAAATCGAAGAAGACCTTGGTGGATCCCTACGACCTTGCCCGTCGACTCCTCTTGTGCGCCAAATAGCTTCTCCTGGGTCAGATACGCGCCGTTTCGTCCTTCTCTTCGATTAGACTGTGGGATCGGATTTTTTGTTATTTCTGACTTGTTGTCGAGACTCTGGTCAGGGGCTGACTCCCTACGACTCGCGAGCAATGATCTATTGAGATTCGGAACTCCCTTGGTCACCACTATCCATGCTCCCTTATGGCCGACACGGAATCGTCGGACAGAGCTCAGACAAGTTTCCTTCTATAGTATCTTTCTCTGCCCTTCGGTGCTGAGTGGCCGTGCTGCCTTCGCCACGCGAACCTCTTAACTGCGATACCTTTCGAATGCTGAGCAAGAGCGAAGTGCGCAGGTCTCTTGCGATTATCTAGGGATCAACCCTATCTGCTCCCAGGCTGCATACTTCGAATAAGCTCTGTGCTTATCACTTCATCCACGTCGATATGAGTTTAGACCGTCAACAGACTCCGAGGTCCGGGGGTCCAATCAATGAGCTCTCTCCCGTCTCGTCAACATCATCTGGTCCAGAGGAGGTAAGCCTCTTAGAAGCCTTCTCCAGATCAAGAATACGTGTATCTAGGGTCAGTTACTAACGCGTCTCAGGAACCCCTGTATAGGAACAACTCTTTGCTGGACCAAATTAGAAATGGAATTTCCGAGCCTGTTACTGCTGCTTTTATAGGTGGTGGAGTAGCTGGTGCCGTGTCGAGAACAATTGTTTCGCCTCTAGAGCGCCTCAAGATATTGTACCAAGTACAAAGTGCGGGAAGGGAGGAGTATAGATTGTCCGTATGGAGAGCCCTGGTCAAGATGGGTCGCGAAGAGGGATGGAGGGGCTTCATGCGAGGTAATGGGACCAACTGCATCCGTATAATCCCCTATTCTGCGGTGCAGTTCGGCAGCTACAACTTCTACAAGAAAGTAAGCAAGGATCTTCAATCTGTATACCAATTATGGCCCCTCTGAAGATAATGGTCTTCCGCGATCTTGCTTGCAGGGCGTCAATGGGAATTTTCGTTTAGTGGGATGTATATTGCGTCCATAACATACTGACTTTGATTTAGTTTGCTGAACCATCGCCTGGTGCCGAACTGACACCAATCCGCCGTCTGGTCTGTGGCGGTATTGCTGGGATCACGTCAGTGACGGTAACTTATCCACTGGATATCGTCCGAACAAGACTTTCGATACAATCGGCTTCTTTTGCTGCTCTCGGTAAGCGGGCTGGTGAGAAGTTGCCTGGTATGTTCGAGACTATGGTTCGTATGTATAAACATGAGGGAGGCTTCCTTGCTTTGTATAGAGGTATCGTTCCGACAGTCGCTGGAGTGGCCCCATACGTGAGTGAGATCCCTTCCACACTCTGAAGGTGCATCTTTGAGCAGCTAACGTTTTCGCAGGTGGGCCTCAATTTTATGACTTACGAGTCAGTGCGAAAGTACCTGACTCCCGATGGTGACAAGAACCCAAGCCCGTACCGCAAACTCTTAGCTGGTGCAATTTCTGGAGCGGTTGCCCAAACTTGCACTTATCCATTGTAGGTATTTTCTTATCTTCTCCCTTAGGTCTCTGTCTAACTCACAAACCCAGTGATGTTCTACGACGCCGATTCCAAATAAATACCATGTCTGGGATGGGTTATCAGTACTCGTCCATTTGGGATGCTGTGAGAGTCATAGTTGCCGAGGAAGGCCTCCGAGGTCTATATAAGGGCATTGTCCCTAATCTGCTCAAAGTAGCACCCAGCATGGCAAGTAGTTGGCTGAGCTTCGAGTTAACGCGAGATTTCCTCGTCAGCCTCGGGGAGAATAGTTGATACACTCACAAAGGGCAACCATTCTAGCCATATACCTTCACAGTTAATATCTGTTTCCCTGAACCTTCTGGTTTTCTTAGCCAAGCTTGTCTTTTACAGTCTTGTATAGATATACGGATTGCCGTCTAGTTTCCATTCAGAAGGAACTGATGTTGCAATGATTACATAGACAAACTTCGTTCCGAAAATTTAAGCTATTGTGTGTGATGGTATCGAAGAATAGTATTTCGTTGGTCTCATTAGAAGGACGGCATCTTGTGCTTGAGCCCAGCGTGGGAGATAAGTAGAACCTTCCGGTAGTGACTACTGAGGTTGCTTGAACGAAGCATATCCCGCTTCAATGCATGCAAACTCCCTTCGGTAGAACCTACTTGTTTCAATGGGAAATGCTCTACCTAATTGGGCTTGCAATGGTAAGTCAAGTTGATCGAATATCGATATCAGAGTCAATCACGTGATACATTTGTATTACGCATCAGTCACTCCGAGAGTGACAAAAAAAAGATGTCTAGGAATGGAAGTTGACCTGAACTGCACAATAGTATAATGTAGTATAATAGTACAACAAAGCCAGAGAATGCGAGATGCTCAAATAAATAAGACGAGGCCAGCCCTAGAGCTCGGAAGTGTAAAGAGAGCAGGCGATACCTAATTAGCTGATAGCCGGCGATGTTCAACTGGCTCTGCAGACGGGACCCACACCCAGCATATTCGTACTAGCGTAGGGCTAAACCCACACAACACTCTCTATCTGAAAATCGTAGACCGAAATCTTCAACAGCTTCGTTCCGCATACGGTCGATAGGTAGGTATCTTTTGAGATCACCAAGTCAAACGCAGCAGCCATGGGTAAGTGATCTACAGCCTGAGAAATCGTGTCTTTTGATGAGCTTCTTCATCTGTACTTTTTGAGTTGATAATAACTGACTTATTTTCCTTGTACAGGTATCGACTTGGACCGTCACCATGTGCGCAGCACCCACCGCAAGGCGCCCAAGAGCGACAACGTCTATCTGCAGCTCTTGGTGAAGCTGTACCGCTTCCTTGCCCGTACGCCGTCTCTCGCGATTGAATTCAGAATATAATCGGTGAAAGTCGAAGAAAATGCTGATAGAAAGTGCCTGGATAGGTCGTACCGACGCCAACTTCAACAAGGTCGTGCTCCGTCGCCTTTTCATGTCCCGGATCAACCGCCCCCCTGTTTCTCTGTCGCGCCTGGTGTCCAACATTACCGAGCCGCACAAGGGCAAGACCGTTGTTGTCATCGGAACCGTCACTGACGACAACCGCCTCCTCACCGTCCCCAAGCTGTCGGTTGCTGCTCTCCGTTTCACCGCCACCGCTCGCGCCAGAATCGAGAAGGCTGGTGGTGAGACTCTGACTTTGGACCAGCTCGCCCTCCGTGCTCCCACTGGTGCCAACACTCTGCTCCTCCGTGGACCCAAGAACGCCCGTGAGGCTGTCAAGCACTTCGGCTTCGGTCCCCACAGCGGCAAGGTAAGCAATTTGACAAGCATCAAAACAGGAGTTTGTTTGATATGGTTGCTGATCTTTTTTCTCCCTTTTTACAGAAGCCGTACGTTCAGAGCAAGGGCCGCAAGTTCGAGCGGGCTCGTGGTCGCAGAAGGTCTCGTGGTTTCAAGGTCTAGATGGGGTTATTCGTATGAATGTGTTATCATTGGCCTTGAGGCTTCCGGTACGGATGGATTGCTAGACTTAAATGAACGAAATGTGATCTCAGGACGGACAAAGCTTTGTGCCTTTTATTTCCAGAGCCTGATGGGGCCTGATGCGTTAAACCGCAACCAGCGCCGTGAACGGCTAGGTTCTACACTAAAAAAGAAAGAAATTTATCTGACTGCATCTACAATTTTCCATTGAGGCCGAGAAGGACAAACTTCTATTTATATTGGGACTAAATATCACAAGTAGTATCCGGAATTGTCCTTGGTTACCACCTCTTATTGGCCGTCAACTAAATGGGAAGGCTCTGGTGCTTCCATCTTTTCCCCCCTTCACCCTCGAAGTAATCTCCGGCGACGTGGCCGTCTCCCCTCAGCAGGTATTTGTAGATAGTGAGACCGTCCAACCCAACAGGACCCCTGCTGTGGATTTTGTTCGTACTTATGCCGACTTCGGTGCCAAACCCGTACCTCATGCCGTCCGCAAACCGAGTGGATGCGTTCCAGTAAACTCCTGCGCTATCCACCTCTCTGAGAAAGACCTCGGCCAGCTCTCTAGACCTCGTGAGAATAGCCTCTGTATGCTTTGATGAGTGAATATTGATATGTGAGACAGCTGCCTGCACGGCCGCAACCGGAGAAGGTGTCGGAGGCAGTGTCTTGACAGCTAGTACGAGATCTAAGAACTCTGTGTCATAATCACTGTCTACAGACGCTGTGAGTAATTGTGCCTGGGTCGAGGATAGCTTTTTCTCCAATGCGGTTTTGGATTGTTCATCACAACGGAGAGATACGCCCTTTGCGATAAGACTTTCTGCAACAGCTGGGAGTAGGGTTTCCAATGCTTCCGGGTGGACAAGCAGGGTCTCCACCGCATTGCAAGCAGCAGGATAGTCTGTCTTCGAGTCGACAATGACTTTGACAGCAGTAGCTAAATCAGCGTCTTCGTGGAGGTATATCGAACACAGGCCGTCTGCATGACCAAGCACAGGAATCTTGGTGTTCTCCTTCACGTGGCGCACAAGATCGTTTGATCCTCGGGGTACAACGAGATCAATAAATGAATCTTGCGCCAGCAACGAAGAGACTGCGTCTCGTGTCTTCACTAGTTGAATTGAGGAATTTGGAACTTCCGTCTGGGATATAGCTTCAGAGATGATATTGGAAATAGCAACGAACGACTCCGTGGACTCTTTGCCGCCTGTAATCTTGTTAACGGGGGCTAACAATGAGAGATTTTGACAGCAGATATAGCGGGGAACAACCTTTCAGAATGGCGGCATTGCCTGATTTTATAGCAAGCGCAGCAATGTTGGCAATGACCTCCGGGCGGGCTTCGAAGATGATCAATAAAACTCCTATGGGACAGCTGACTTTTTCCAGAGTAAGACCATCATCTAAGAGAGTCCGCATCGAGACCTTTCCAACTTGAAACGAGTTTCAGCAAAAGTTTGCAAAAAGACTATCTTAAGCAAAGCCACAGTTACAAGGAGTCATCTTGCACGCACCTGGATCAGGGAGATCTCGTACATTGAGAATACCAGCGAGCATATCTTCATATTTGCCTGGCCTTCTCAGATCAAGCCTCTTCAATACACTATGGCTAAGGTCGCCATTTTCCACCGCACGGGTCGCTGCGTCCACATCTTTCGCATTTGCTTGGAGAACTGCATCTTTATTGTCACTGAGAGCGGCGTGTATTGCGGTCAATGCTGCATTGCGCGAGGTATTCGACAAGGTAGCCAGGCCGCGTGCAGCAATTGAGGCTGTCTTAGCGACCTCGAGTGCTGAAGCCTCAGTCAATGACATTTTTATCCCACGGTTAACTGAAGGAGATATTAAACCGTTGTTAGCAGGGTCTCTCGTTGTACAGGAGGGGTAGAAAAATCTTTACTAACGATGAGTGCGGTGAGTCAATGGAAGAGGGGCAAGTCCCGCAATTCAAGAGTTTGGAGACCTCAAGAAACGAACCCGAACATCAAAATCTCACTAAACACAGGGTTCGAAAGAATGGCAGCAGGTTCACAGTATCCTGCTGTTAAGGACTAGTATATTTCATGATATGAATAGTAGTCGCGGGGGCGGGGTTGGTTCTACTGGCGGCAGTTCTAAGGCCTGACGCTAAGTAAGGCGCGTTGTCTCTGTTTAAGTACTCTACCCAGTACTTGAGTAGGTACCTAGGTATCTGTTGAGCCATATTGTGTCGTGTCAAATTATCAAGACCAGAAGATGAGTCTGGTATGTATTTCATTTTATTTGTAAACTATTATTATTGCTAGCAAGTGCATTCTCACTGTTTTCTTTGTAGGGTAGAAGGAATACTACGGTTTTTTAGTAGGTATTTGCCTAAAGCGGTGAGAGCTTGAGCTACCTACCTTCCTGTCACATCTCCAAAGGTTCCCCGCTCCACTCGCAGATCATATCAATGACAATCTGTCATCCTGAATTAGTCGAATCAAGCACCTATCGATGACAGATAACCCAGATACCAAACGCTAGAGTTATCGATTCGGCCTGCCGCATGCCTTCTTGCTGTTTGCTCCGCACCCCGCGTTAGTCCGTCACAGGCACCTACGGTAGTCACGCAGTTGAGCTACGCCTCGACTCTCCAAACTCCCACACAGTCCCCGAAGTCGCATTGGCATAAGGCCATAAAGGTGTTGACCACGATAACATTAACGTTTTGTTCATATATTCTCGACGGACAGGCGATATGGCAGATCTTCTGCCTCGTCTCCTCTCGTTCTCCCCGCAGCTACATGCTACTCAAGGCGTGACCGACGAATATGACAAGCAGATCCGCGACCTTATCGCATATCTAAATCAATCGCTACTCAACAAAGAACCTTCTGACCCTGAAGTTTATGGTTTATTAGACGTGAGTGTCTACATTCTCGTGGCGACAATGTCGAGACCTTTATGGAGGGATCCTTTGCCTTTGCAGTCGTAATAAGCTGTGCACGGCTGCTGATTTTCTTTTACATTCACAGGCCTTAGATCCTTCAGTGCACTCAATCTCGTTCCTCCTCATATTTCACTCTCAAGTCCATGTTGCTCAGAGCACAATGAAGGAGACCATACCACAGGATGTACGACCAGGTGGAACCTTGTGGCTGAAAGCGTTACAATTCTTGGAGGCCTTTGACCCTGTTCAGATCAGATACACTGGTCATGAATGGCGGAGACTACTCGAACTCGTGGCAAAAGCTGCGGAAGCAGTTTCTAAGGTGACATGAGTATCTATGCAGAGCCATTATTCCTAGAAGCTAACTCCCGACAGCCTATATTAGCAGCTGTTCCTGTCAGGGATGCAATTCTTCGCTTAGATCCGTCAGGCTCGATGTTCACTTCCAATCACATACTTTTAAGCCGGCTTTGTCTCCGAGGGAAAGTGTATGCTGCGGCTTGCCCTTTAATCGACAGAGACATATGCCATTTCCCAGCTCCCTCACATCTGGCAATCAAGCGAGGTCACCAGCAGTCCTCATCTTCCGAGCTTCAAGACCAGGGCTCTTTGGCGTCATACATTACTTACGCTTCAGGCCTTACTGCAAAGATCACATACAGAGATTACCTGCAGTACTTCTTGTACAGCAGCATGATATATATCGGATTGAAGAAATGGAAGAGGGCCCTCCACTTTTTGAATTTGGTAGTATCTGCACCTAGTGTTGGTACAGTTAGCATGATCATGGTGGAAGCGTACAAGAAATGGGTCATAGTGAGCCTGTTAGAAAAGGGATCGGTGTGTCTTAGTGTTCTCTGTCTCTGTTGAAACTGATAGCTGACATCAATATCAGGCTGCTTCTCTACCATCTATTACTGCTCCCCATGTTACCAAGACATATAGAGCACTCGCTCGACCTTACGACGCCCTTGCAGATGCGTTCAAAAGTGGAGACCTTAATCGATTGAAGGGTGAAATTGATATTGGTCAATCCGTATGGCACATGGTGAGTTTCAAATAGTTAAATTTGTTATGTCCTGCTGCATATTATCTAACTTGATGGCCTCGTAGGACAATAACACTGGCCTGGTTCTTCAGCTAGTGCCTGCTTTACGCAAGTTCTCTATCCTCAAGCTTGGCAACACCTTTGCTGCATTGACTATTGGCGATGTGGCACGCCGTACTTCGCCAGAACCGAGCGATATCAAAGAGACAGAAACCTTTGTCGCATCTCTTATCATGTCAGGGGCTCTTAACGCTACTTTACTCCATTCGCGCAATTCCTCAGATCCTACGATGCTTCGGTTCAATGTCGATACACGCAATTCCAATACTTTATCAGAGGCAAAGATCAGTGAACAGCTGAACCGAGAGCAAGAGCGGCTTAAGGATTTGCTGACGAAGATCGACGAAACTGAAAGTCGGCTCGAATTGAGTAGGGAGTACACGGATAATTTACGAAGAAACCAACGAAGGAAGGAGGATTCGGTTAAAGAGGGGCCTTCTCTTATCTCCCGAGGGAGCGGCGATATTGACGAAGATATCATGGACGACCTGCATTGAATGATCTGTTCAGATTATCTTAATAGTGTTCTATGGAGTTCAGGGACGTCTAGGATATGTATAGAGGCTCGGCATTCTCAAGTCTAACCATCTCAGAAGAAAACAGCGTCTATGACATGCTAGCTAGAAAAAAGAGAGGAAAGGATATGATCTTACTAGGTATTATAGAATCAGGAAATACCACATACTCAATTTGCATGAAACCAAACTCTCAAGACATGGTTCTCTCAAGTGAAGAGTTCCTCGACAGCAAATACTATATAAAATCCGGGGTTCCGTAATATGTACAGTTATACAACAAGTTTGAAACTATCGGCAGGTAAAACGCGGGGTGGCCACCAGGTTCAAACTTTCGCGGGGAGGTTTCTGGTAGATATAGGGAGCAATCCATCTCTCTCTCTATAGCGCACCTCTCGTCACCGCCCGCTTCTCTGTGGTCCCTTATTGGTCAAAGCTTACTTAGAGGATCCAGCTTAAGCCTGGACAATTCAACGGACGTGCTCATCATCATGCAGCTGATACATTTCAATTACTATAATTTCCTTCTTTTAGAACTTCACACTATTTTTATATTAGTTGCCGGCTATGTTGATCATTTTGTGTCCATCGCGAGCTATCCCTGCTTTTCCGGTATCTCACGGCTTCGCGATATTTTCAAGACGCCATTCGTCCTCAAAAAGATGGCAAGCTCGCCAATTGAAGGACCACTTTACGCGTGAAGCTGCCGTCCAGGGACTCAAAAGTCGAGCTGCTTTCAAGCTTTTACAGGTCCGTGATGCGCCACTCTTGTAGTATTCTCACGAAGACGACTGACAATATGATATAGATAGATGATAAGTATCGCATTTTCCGAAGCGGCCAGACTGTGGTCGACCTGGTATGGATTGATTCTCTGCAGAATACTACGGTGATAATATCACAGTCTAATTGAACAATTCAAGGGCTATGCTCCTGGATCCTGGTCTCAGGTTGGTTCTCGCACCTTGGAGTTCTGCTCGACATTTCTAACCTCTATGGCTTTTCTCAAGGTCGCTGTGAGGCGCACCCAGCCGAACGGTCGAGTTCTTGGTGTCGACATAATTCCCGCACAACCTCCGAAGGGAGTCTCCACTGTGCAAGGCAATTTTCTTTCCCCGGCAATACAATCATATATCCGGGAATTTCTGCGTGATCCGAACAGAGGTCGGCCGTACTCGCCGACTATAAATACTGACAATGAAGCATCCTCCGACCAAAGTGCAGCGGCAGATGGATATATTGACCACGGGAGGAAAGTGCTGTCGCAGAGCAGTGACAACAGTACCAATTCGGTTGACGTTGGATCTGACAAAACGGTGGATGTGGTCTTAAGCGACATGTGTGCTCCCTGGTATCAAACTACTGGTTTTTGGAAGAGAAGTCTAAGTGAACCTTATCGCAGGATGATGAATACAACCGGTGTGGCTTTCAAGGACCATGCCGGAAGTATGGTAGGAGTTGCTCGAGCAAAAAAAGACTAGAGAAAATCATTAACCATGGCTGCATAGGACCTTTGTCGAGCCGCATTACAATTCAGTTTCGATGTTCTTAAAAGCGGTGGACATTTTGTATGCAAATTCTACCAAGGAGCTGAGGATAAAGCCTTGGAAAAACAGTTGCGAGCCTTGTTTGAGAAGGTCCATAGGCTGAAGCCGGAGTCTTCTCGCAGTGTACGTTTCCAAACAGACCGGATGGGTTGGCTTTTCGACACTGTGGACAACACGGCTTACACATGCTGTTCTTAGGAATCGAGAGAGGCCTATCTCATTGGCATTGGGAGAAAGAACCACGCTTCGCAGGCATCGGTATTTCCTCATGAGGCTGATGACGACCAAGCCTCTTCCTTCTAGGCCGTCACGATATCGGAGACGAAGTCTAGTCCTGCCAGACTAGTTCGCGTGTGCACCTTAAACGATTTCTAGCTCCTCGCCATCATCATCCCATTCGATATCGTCTGCCGCTGCTTCCGCTTGTCGCTGGACCTTGCAACCTGTCAGTACCGAGAGTTAGCAGAAGGGGCGTGTCTCGAACCTCTTTTAAGCCGCTTAACTCGTCCACATATCCTTTCTCATTCAGAGCACGCTTAACAAATTCCCAGCTGTCTGCCTTGTATGCCTCAACTATATTATCCGAACATGCACTGCAGCAGTCATAACTCCTTCCTACGACGGAGATGTTCGAGAAATTTGACAAGAACCCCCTGATTTGGTGGGGGACTAGGCCAAGAGGATGCTCGTTTTCTGTTTCTTCTTGAGCTGCTGGAGCAGCAGCACCTTTCGGGTGCTGGAGAATAGAGACTAAGAGCTCAACAGCGAGAGCAGACGCTATAGCTGCTACTCCAGGACGAGTTACAGTGCACTGCTGGTCGAGTGTCTGGTCTCTGAGAGACTACATAAAAATTCATGGTTAGTAAATAAAACAACCTTGGATTTTCTGCGCAGTGTCCTTACGTCTGCAGGTGCGACAACGTCGTTACAGAAGTAACAGCCGAGTCCTGGGGTCGAATTGGAATCTGACTTGACGCCATGTCGCATAACCACGTAGGTGTCAAAGCCCAACGCTGCGTTCATGACGATCTTTCCTGCTGCCTTCCCCATTACTGTGGGTAGCCAGCGTGATTCACGGGTGTCCATAAGTAGGAAGATAACGTCGTGTTCGTCAATGAGCTTTTGAAGTAGCTCAAAATCGCTGCGGGATTTCGGGCTGTCAGTTATCGAATGGCCAGCCATGGGAACTGTAAGCACATGTCCCGTCGAATCGACACCAGGGTATATCTCCGACAACGCCTGGGATGCGCGAATAGCCTTTTGGGCGCCGCCTCCTATGCAGTCTTGGAAATTAAAAAGCGGTTGTCGGACTGGATTGGAAAACGAAACAGTTCCGCTATCCACAAATGTGATCTTTCGTACACCCCACCCCTGTTCATCGAACCTAATCAGCACTCTTGAGCGATCGAAGTATCAACGGCCACCACCTACTAGCAGGTTACGGGCGACATAGCTCCCCAGCGTACCCGCTCCGAGTAAAAGACACTTTGTGTTCTTTATCCTCTCGAGGTCGAGATTAGGGGATATACGCCATTT
This sequence comes from Paecilomyces sp. PK2413, assembly GCA_023624055.1. Classification (NCBI taxonomy): domain Eukaryota; kingdom Fungi; phylum Ascomycota; class Eurotiomycetes; order Eurotiales; family Thermoascaceae; genus Paecilomyces; species Paecilomyces sp. PK2413. The sequence goes on along the minus strand of JAMADQ010000007.1, from coordinate 1,923,018 downwards.
CATCAACTTCAAGTTGAGATCAACAGATTGATCAGCCAGCCTATTTTGAACTGATTGTTAGCACTGGTAACACCAGTGTGCCGGGCTTCACTTTACCTATGGGGATCCATATACTCGGTCAGATCGACAACGCGCCCCATCAGTTTCCCAGAAGGGTTGCGTTCCCAGCCAGTCACCTTTGGAAGGGAATAGCTAGGAATAGGACTAATGGTTGCTGTTGATATTGACTCTAACGCCAATTTCGTTATAATACTGCGGCCCTGGTCACGCTTTGACTGAACATCACGATACCTTAAAATTTGAACCCTAGCCAGTCCCCATCGTTGCCTCACAAGAACCAACAGATTTCTCAACATCCAGCCAGGGGCAGTATCGTAATTGGAAGGATCCGCAAAACAGACATAGCAGTCATCTGGGTCGACGTCCTTAAAGAATCCTTCCTCGAAAGTCGCGATTGAAGCGATTTCCCAAGAGAACCCGATATTATCGGCCGAAGAACCAACTGTTTCCGATGGAAGCCCGCTCTCTTCTCTATCTTCACCCTTCTTCTCGACTCGCGGGGAAGAGCTCCGGTTCTTCCTAGCTAGAAAGAAACCATGCTGGCGAGTATCAACTGCATAACGCCAGGTTTGCACAGCATCGACTAGAGCTGAGCTTTCAAGGCCGGTCAAGCTTGTGGGTTCCCTGGCACCAGCGCCTTCTCCTGTTGTCATGGGGCCATCATTTGCTACAGGCACCCAAGGAGGGGAGGAATGTATTGCGGGAAATGCGAACCAGTAATGGAACTTGTATTTTTTGAGATCCGCAAATGATAAGACCACAAACGAGGATAGCAAAGAAGGACATGAATAAATGGTGCCGTCGTTGATTGCGTCCCAGATCTAGAGAAAGTCAGCTCTTTTCCATCGAAAAGAAGCGGGCGACTAACTGTCTTTGCAGCTTGCTGAAGAATCGAGGCTTTATCCGAATTTTTGTATTCCTCGATCGTGTTGACATTCTTGATCATACCTTCAGCCCTATAGTAACCTACTGGAGCACTGGAGCATTATATTAATCAGCATATATAGTACATTTCACATTATTTTCACTGTAAAGTAGCATTTAGCAGTCACCTACTGATCGCTAGTAAGGGCATTCCCGTGGATCTGCATGCGACAGGAAGTATCTGGAGTATCTGTAGAGCGAATCTCATAAAGCCCCAGCAACTTGCGCGGGGAGTCATCGAGTTTGTCATGGTTGATCTTAAGAGTCGCTAATGAAGTATAGAAGGGAAGCTCTATGTCTGATGCGAATGGAGTGTACTGCATCTTGATCTTGTCTCGCCTTGAGGTCTATGTGAACGTATTTTCGGTTCGCATAGTATCAAGAGCGCAGGAAGTGAGTGACGTTGTCCCAGAGATGAGCGGAACTTCAGCAAAGATATCCTTTATTGCACGAGTCAAATTAGTATCCCGACACACACAGCCACATGATACAGGGCGTGCTAGCAGTTCTGCTGACCACGCGAAATAACAACCGTCAGATGACGATGGATAGCGGCACGCAGGTAATACTCGGAGAGGTAAGCAGATGATCCATACCTAGCAGCAAAGATGAAAGGTGAGAAGCGGAATTCTTCACTCGTGCTAGAAGAGTGGAAGGTTATATTTAAGAAGAGCTACTTGCGCATGCCTTGATGACCGCCAAGAAGAGGAGAAAGGTAGTAGAGTTGCTTATCGTCTTGCGGTCCGCTGCGATAGTCGGCATCATCCTTAGCTTTGGAGGGGCCTCCCCGCCCTCGACGTGCCGAGTCCCTAACTACCTAGTCATTATTATTAAGCTTCGCCAACCTGAACTGCTAGAAAGACTAAACCGTTGATATACCTCCATTGATCTCTGAGTGTAGCAATCTTCTATAGTTAGGGTCTCTAGGACGTGCATAAGCTGCATGCTCATTTGCAAACCACCTTTTGCTGTTTTCATGCAAGATCCCTCGGATTCGCTGGCTGGCGTCACGTGATAGTCAACAGCACACAAGTAGGTCTAAACTGAAGCAGTTCCCGCGACCCGTAGCATCTTATCCGATTTCTTTTTCTGATACTCCAGTGGATTCGACCTTTAAGAGGTCGCAGGTCCCCATCTTCATCTGTATTAATCATGCTTGTTGGCATATGTGGAGGTTTGTGTTTATGATCCTTGCAAGAATGACATGGGTGTACGGGGAAGACGGCATGTGCAGTTGCTGATGAAAATGAAGGGATATGTGCCGGCAAGCACTCTGTCGCGGAATACTTAATCCGTGAACACAATTTTCAGCTGGTCAAGCTTGCTGGTAAGGATTACAGCTGGATTTCAGACGACAAAGATGATAGCCCGTGTCTGCAAGGATCTGAAATAGCAGATGAGAAACAGTCTCCAGAGCTCGTATTCGATACCATTGAGGCTCTATTGGATTTCGTTACCAAACGATGGCGCGAGCACTGGGTCACGACGGACATATGGGATATCTCTGTGCTGGACCGCTTTCTACAGCGCCCTTTCTTCCTCCTTGTAACAGTGGATGCGCCAGTAAGTTTACGGTGGAAGAGATTCATGGAGAGGTTAGACTTTTTTTCTCTCTTCTTCTTCTGTAATCTAGAGTGTGACATGTGGGTTATATTAAATTTATTTTCGCGTTTAGGTGTCAGAAACGCCAGATTGAACCTCCCGATCTCGAAAAGTTTGTCCTATGGAATGATCGTCATGTATACGACAGAAAGATGGGACCTGCTTTCCTGACAGACAGAGCACAATTGCGATTGTTCAATTCTTCTTCATCCTTGCAGGACCTGTATGGTTCTCTGAGGAACCTCGACCTGACCAACGAGGAACGACTGAGGCCTAGCTGGGATCAGTACTTCATGCAGCTAGCGTCGCTTGCTGCTCAAAGGAGTAACTGCATGAAGAGACGAGTCGGCTGCGTTTTAGTTCGCGATCGTCGGGTCATCAGTACAGGCTATAACGGTACTCCTAGGCATCTCAAGAATTGCAACGAAGGCGGATGTAGGTTATTCTTATCTTGAGTGCCGCTTCCCTGCGGATCTTCCATTTGATGATGCTGAGACAGAGGATAGGCCCTCGTTGTAATCGCGGTGATGGCGGTGGCACTGGGCTCTCGACATGTCTCTGCCTCCACGCCGAGGAGAACGCGCTGTTGGAAGCCGGAAGGGAGCGTATAAGGGAAAATACGATACTTTACTGTGACACGTACGAGTTTCATATTCCCATAACCAGCCGGTCCCCAGTCCTGGAAATGCTAATCGTTGAATCAGCTGTCCCTGTTTGACTTGCACCGTAAAAATCACCCAAGTGGGCATTTCTGAGGTCGTGTACTCTCAGAGCTATAACATGGATAGTGAGGTATGACACCCTGGCATCATATTCTCTCTATAACCGGCTGTTTTTCTCACCATCTTTTAGAGCGCGACCATTTTGGAAGACGCAGGTATACGCCTCAGAAAGTTCTCGCCGGTAAGTGGATCATGACTGGTCATATTTATATAGATATATATGACAGGCGCTGACTAGACGGCAGCCTCGAAATGGACTGATCTATCTTCAGCCGTTGGATCTTTACACTCAAGATGCTTGAGATATTCGCGGATAGGTAGTTCTGTTGTTCCAAGTCAGCATTACTGTCTAAACCAGGACTCTTACGCACCTTACCTTATTTGCAAAGATTCTTCGCTATAGTGGCTAGCATCTTGACAGCTACCCTCGCTAATTATAGTCGTACCAGCAGTCTCAATCAAGACATAGAGCAGCAGTCAAAAGGTATTTGGGTTTTATACTGGCCTTCTGTGCTCAACAGTCAAATATATTAAGTTACCGTCATACATATCTTGAAATATTTGACAGGCCTCCATGTGTAAAGATCGAGTAAGCTTCAACTGGAGCCATTGAAAAACAAGCTTTCTTGTAGTGAAAAATCGTTTCTGAAAACTGGTTGCTGCAGGTACCTGATCCTGGCAGACTTAGAATGTCAAATCGGACTGAATAAGACGGACTGGATGTGATTAGCGCCGCCGTTGTGCACCTGGGCTATATACTGAGAGCCAGTAACGGTGTTTTAAGTGTGTACTGGTGGTACATTTTACTGGGTTCCACCCGATGGAAAGCTAGAGGCGGGGGACCGAAGTCTATCGGAGTCCTTTTTGGAGGGGTCGGGAAGGGCAAAAAAAAAGTCGACCATGACTCAACATTGCTTTCAATACATCAGCCTATTCTGCCATTGCTAGCGACCCCATATATCTCTTGGGGTAAATCCAATACCTACCTTCTCTGGAACTGCTGCACTCTTTCTGGATCTGTTTTCGCACGAACCAATCCAGTGTCCTGTGTGAAACACGCGTGTTTCCCAGGCGCAATCGTTGACCATGCCTAAAGTTCACCTACTCGATTACGTCGCAGGAAACGTTCGCTCCTTAGTGAATGCGATCGAAAAAGTTGGCTACGAAGTAGAATGGATAAAATCACCCAGCGAGGTTCAAAATGCGGAGGTATTTATACAAATTCCCCGTCATCCTAGATGGGCGTGGCTTCCAGGAATTTCAGCTAACATGCTGATGTATAATAGAAACTTATTTTGCCAGGCGTAGGCCACTTTGGTCATTGCCTGTCCCAACTCTCTGAGGGTGGTTATCTGGCACCAATTCGGGAACATATTGAGTCGGGCAAACCTTTCATGGGTATCTGCGTGGGCCTGCAAGCGCTTTTCTCCGGATCTGAAGAAGACCCAAGCGTCCCTGGTCTGGGTTTGATACCGACACGGATGCAGAAGTTCGATGACAGCGACAAGAGTGTCCCACATATCGGATGGAATTCGGCGAAGAACACGAGTTCTGCGGATTCGAAACCCCAGAGTTTCTATGGCTTGAAACCTAGCAGCAAGTACTATTATGTACACTCCTACGCGGCACCTTATCAGCGCGGTGTTTTGGAAAGTCAAGGATGGACAGTGGCTACCGCTACATACGGACAGGAGGAGTTTATCGGTGCTATAGGACGGGGGAACATCTTCGCGACACAATTCCATCCCGAGAAAAGTGGCCAGGCAGGTCTCCGCACAATTAAAGCTTTCTTGGATGGCCAGCAGTTCCAACCTTTGGATGAGAAAGAAACCAAGAATGTGGACGGATTGACACGTCGAGTGATTGCTTGCCTCGACGTACGCGCAAATGATGCCGGTGATCTTGTGGTCACAAAGGGCGACCAGTACGATGTACGAGAAAAGAGCGGAGTTGATGCCGGTGGACAAGTGAGAAACCTTGGCAAGCCGGTTGACATGGCCAAGAAGTATTATGAGCAGGGAGCCGACGAAGTCACATTTCTAAACATCACTTCTTTCAGAAACTGCCCACTTGCCGATACTCCCATGTTGGAGATCCTAAGGCGTACTTCTGAATCTGTCTTTGTTCCGCTTACGATTGGCGGCGGCATCAGAGATACGGTCGACACGGATGGCACAACAGTTTCTGCACTAGATGTCGCTAAAATGTACTTTAAGTCTGGCGCTGATAAAGTCAGCATTGGTTCCGAAGCCGTCATTGCAGCGGAGGAGTACTATGCCGCTGGAGAGAAGCTGTCTGGGAAGACCGCTATCGAAACGATCTCAGGAGCCTATGGTAAGCAGGCCGTGGTGGTAAGCGTTGACCCGAAACGCGTTTATGTGAGCAAACCGGAGGATACAGCCCACCACACTATCAAGACGGCTTATCCAAATGCTGCCGGGGAAGAGTTTTGCTGGTACCAGTGTACCATAAAAGGTGGCCGAGAAACCCGCGATATGGATGTTTGGCAGCTAGTGAAGGCTGTCGAGGCTATGGGTGCGGGTGAAATCCTCCTCAATAGCATCGACAAAGATGGGAGCAAGAGTGGTTTCGACCTGGAGTTGATCAACGATGTCAAGGCGGCCATAAAGATTCCAGTCATCGCTTCCAGTGGTGCTGGAAAACCCGCGGATTTCGCAGATGTTTTCAAGAACACCACAACAGATGCCGCTCTTGGAGCAGGAATGGTAAGTCCTTAAGCCCTATAATCGTTCCCTTAAGAGACGAGCTGTTCTGACTGGATGCGACTAGTTCCACCGTGGTGAGTATACGGTAGCTGAAGTTAAGGACTATCTCGAACAAAGTGGTTTCCTTGTTCGCCATTTCGAGTCAGCGACGTGAAAACTGGGATACAGTCGACATAACCGTTCAAATAATACGCCATCAGGTCCTTCTGATAGATGTTAGAAACCTCATTCTTTGGTGTTTATTCCGCCCATTGTCCATTTATACTTTTGGACGAAATTACGAATTGCAAAATCTATTAGACGCAGAAACAGTGTTAATATGCATGGAAAACTTGTAAATAGATGAGTATCTTCTGAAACTAAAAGATGGTTTATGTTCAGACAGTAGATAGATCAAGCGCATGGCACATATTAAGATTATTACACTTCCGTCAAAGTATCAGAAGAGTCTCTATGCTAGTACATTGGTACAAGAATAATTCATGTTGATTAATAATAAGTGTAACAGCATAGTTAGTTAGTTTATTCTAGCATCGGGTCTTCTAGACGGATCAGTTGATTATATAATACAACACATCACGTGATGAAGAGGGCCAGCGTCTTCCTGTTGCCACCTGCCCATCAGCCAGGATTATCATCACAGCTGCACTCACTGTTAGCAGCCGCGTCTTCTATCAGCCCCCTCCTTTCCTTTCTCTGCCTTTGCCGATTTCTCAAGTTCAAGTCAGGCTGTTGCCGTGGCTTCTCTGGCTGAAGTGCAACTAACATCACGACTCATCGAACTCAGTTCTCTCTATCCCCTCATCATCTTCCCTAGTCTATCTTGATACCCTGCAGAGTTCGGTTCGCCAGCTGTCCAAATCACTGCTAGGTTATCTCACAACTATTCCCCCCTCTGAGCGATACTTCGTATCCGTCCAACTTTGCTTGCCGCTTCGAACCGCGCTACGGTGTTAGAAAAGGTTAAGAGATAGGTCCTGGTGTCGGATAGGGACATCTTGAATCGCTGTGGCTGGACTGCAAAATCTGTGAAAGGCCTATTGTGCCTCACTTCAAAGTTTTCTGTACACAAGACCTCATTTTTGTATTCAGAGTTCTTGAGGACCGGCCAGCATTTGAAGAATTTCTTTTCCTCTCAGATTTATGAGTTCGAGCACCATCCCCCATAGAAACCGGATTACGATCTATTGATATCCATTGTTCCTAAACCCTATAGCGGAGCTGTTGTGCAATAACATCTCTCATCGAGCTATAGCGCTATTCTGTGATCCGGTGTTCACTTTTCGCCGTGTGCTCTGTTTTTCATTTCTCATTGCTGCTTGTATCTTTGTATTCAACCCGTGTCCCTAGTTGCCCTAGAACCGTCTGCATCTGGTCGCTAAATTGAAAACATGTCATCTTCCGTCCACTTCAAGTTCAAGTCCCAGAGAGAACCCTCGAGGGTAACCTTTGATGGCACCGGTATCTCCGTGTTCGAATTAAAACGGGAAATTATCAGTCAGAACCGACTAGGTGATGGAACAGATTTCGAATTGTCTATTTATAATGAGGATACAGGGGAAGGTAGGTTCCTATAAGCACTGTCATTAAGTCTTTTTCTTTCGATAGTGATTCTGACCAAGCTGTGTATATAGAATATGATGATGACACGACAATCATACCACGTTCTACGTCTGTCATAGCTCGCAGGTTGCCCGCAGCAAGGCCTGGAAAAGGTGGTGCTGCACGCTATGTTTCCGGGAAGATGCCAGTCAATGCGCGCAGCACTGCTCGTGCCGATATTTCATCCTCGAGCCGTACTGCTAGCGGAGCTGGCAATGCATCGAGTAATGGCGTGTCGGAGCTTGATAGCGCCCAAACAGAAGAGGAGAAAATCAAGGCACTGTTCAATCTTCAGGCAAATCAATGGAAAGAACAACAACAAGAAATGGCCAAGTAAGTCTCAGTACATTTTGACCTCCTCGAACAGCCTTGCTAACATATATCGAATCCTAGTGCCACACCTGTCGCATTCGGGCGTGGTAGAGGGAAGCCAGTGAATGTTCCTGACCATCCCCCGCCGCCAGGATATCTCTGTTACCGATGCAGGGAAAAGGGTAAGCATACCCCCAAGGGACGTTATTTACTGTGACTAACACTATTTTCAGGGCATTGGATCCAAGCTTGTCCCACGAACAATGACCCTAAGTTCGATGGGAGGTACAGGGTCAAACGGTCTACTGGTATCCCTCGTTCTCTCCAGACAAAAGTCGAGAAACCGGATTCTCTTACTCTGGATGGTTCGAATGAGGAGTTGAAGAACTCCGGGGTTATGGTAAATGCTGACGGAGACTTTGTGATTGCTCAGCCTGACAAAGCTGCCTGGGAATTGTATCAGGAAAAGGCGAAGGCATCTGCAGCTGCAGCTGCCGAAGCGGCCGCTGCAGAGGGCAGCAGAGAGTTGCAGGCTAGGGGTCTGGAATGCCCGATTGATAAGCGGATGTTCTTAGAACCAACAAAGACCCCGTGTTGTGGGAAGACGTATTGCAATGACTGTATCACAAATGCTTTGATTGAGAGTGATTTTGTGTGTCCTGGATGTTCTTCAGAGGGCGTGCTGCTTGATAATCTTACTGTTGATGAGGAGGCCGTCGCAAAGATCAAATCGTACGAGGCCGAAAAAGCAGAGAGAAAAGAAAAAGAAAAAGAAAAGCAACAGTCTGTGCGTGAAGCGCAACCGCATGAACAATCAGAGAAAGAACCTTCTAAGTCTCCTCGGGCGAAACAGACGTCCTCCCCAAGTCTGTCAAATGGACCTCCATCGGCCCAGACAAAGAAGAGGCCTGCGGAGGATGAACCTGATAAGAAAGATGGTTCTCCGCGCGCGGACTCCGCTCCCATGAAGAAACAAAAATCCGAAGATCCCAAGGCACTGGTTGACAAAACAGAACCCCAGTCAAAGAATTCCACGGATGCTTTTCCTCGTGTGCCATTCGAACAAGCTCCCTTCGGCGGTGCCGGATTTATGCCACCCCAAGGCATGCCGCCAATGCCCTTCCCCCCCGAGAATGGTTTTATGCCGGCGGCAGCTATGGGCTTCATGAACCCGATGATGTTCCCAGGTGGAAACGGGTATATGGGTAACATGGATGGAGGGTGGAATCAGATGAATGGCATGGGTTTTATGTCTCAACAGAACCGGATGTATAACGCGAACATGAATGCTCCTATGCCAAATCAACCTTTTGGGCCGAACATGTACAACGGAATGGGCGGCAACTCAATGAGTATGGGAGCCATGGGGCAGATGGGAAACCAGATGCCGCAGTCTGCTTTCCCACAGGGAATGGCGATGGATGCCTTCGCTAATCAGCAGCGGACTGCATTCGGCGCTCCTTTTTCTCGCGAGGAGGATAATGCGTATTTTCGCCAACCCGTTAACCCTCACCGGCATCAGGCAAGGCAGCGAAGAGTGCGGCCAAGCGATTATCGGGAGTTGTGAATGGATGACATCCTTGGAGCACATATCGGAGTTCGTTTGGGTGCTTCTCTTTTGTGTCGTTCGACTGGTCTCGATTGCCTCCTTTTTTTTGTTTATGAGCGTCGAGACGTACATGATCACTGTGTGGTTTGCATATTTGTGTCCATAGATGTCATGGGGAATTTCTGCATAGAGCTTTATCTCGACGGTCTTCATGGTTTCTTTTGTTTCTTTTGTTTGTTTCTCAGAGGGGATATGGTTGAATCCTCTGCATGGTGCAGGATCTGTGATTACGAGCGATAGGGAGAGCTTGACAATAATTCATCACGAATTCTTCAATAGGACCACGGCTTAGTTTTATCATATTCTTTAGTTTAAATTCAATCAAGCTGTGCGGGACAGAGTACAATATGTCTATGGAAAGCGACTACCGTAGTATGTAGTATGTAGTATGTATATGACGGCCTGAGGCATACATTCCCGCCAAGAGAAACGTGGTGCAACCTCGGGCAGCGAGGCGGTCAGCGTCGAAACTGGCTGCTTAGAAGATTCGAGCCCTGAAACCGACTGATCGGCCTCTTTAACCACCACCACTCGGACATCACAGCCTCCTCACGGGTTCATCAGAACCTCTGTGTAATTGTCTTCTGAAAGCTCCATCGTCCAGCCGTCCTGCAAGCGACTCTACGCATCTTTAACCGACCTTCCCACCGAATCCTTACGGTCCTTATCATCTAATCCGTCACCTCGTTATCGCTACAGCCATGGCTCGAGAACCTAGTAGTCAAAGTAGTATTAATCAACGACAGCAGCGTTTCGCAGCCACCATGGCTGAAGCCAGCGTCCTCGCCAGCTGCTACACCGTGAACACTTCGGCGGCGGTCCACGGATTCCATTACTGCACTACGAGCGGGGCCGGTAAGGATACCAGGAATCGCCATCTCTGTTGAATAGGAGCAAGACTGATCAGGCATTGTTACCAACAGGAGCACAGTGGTATCCCTGAGGTCGCCTCGGGGTCTAAACCACCTCCCATAAGCCCTCCCCTTAGCTGTCCGGCCGTGTCCGGCACCGAGAGCTCCTGGTCAGTCAGCAAATGGCCAGAGCAGAGAGGGGAGGCAGCGCGTACCATTTCGGAAGAGTGTGAGAGGCTCTTCTGTGACAAGCTGTCGGCGATTTTCCTTGGTGAGAGGAGTCGTGCAAGACAAGCGTCACTAGAGATGGATGCGTATGATCGGGTCTCTCGGTCCAACCAGTCCAGGGTGAGCCACAACCGAATCCAGAGGTGGCTCGAAGTGTGGAATTATGCGTCCGATGACATCTATCGGGGATTCGTGACGCAGGACGATCCACAAACGCTCTTCGTGTTCTTCGAAGGCGATGCGCTGGGCCATGGTCTGAAATCTGGGTACGTCTTTCTTTTGAACCTCGCTACAGGTCTATATCAGTTTAGCCCATTCAAACCCGGCGAGAGCTAATTGTTTACGTTTAGACTAATGGCTCTGTTTGAACTGGCAAGCATGCCCGGCTTTGATTGCAGTCAAATCGTTGCATGCCTCAGTCGCTCAGTGGTTACAGCTGGGTTCGACACAGTCAGGGACCTGGGCTGGTGCGGGTTCAACCTCACAACTTTGGAGCAGACGCTTGCTCTAGATAGTGCAGAACCCTCCGTCAGCTCCAGGTGGATTTTCTTAGTCGCTGAGGTCTAAAAGTGATAGCCGTTGGCGCAGATGGCTGCTTCTTATTTCATCTCTATTGATGCCATTATAGCACTGGACATGTCCAATTGATACTATTGATGACTAGTTATTTTTTGCTCTCTATTTCTTCTCTATTTCTCTCTTTCTAGCTTTTTATCCTTCGTCGCGGGACGTGTATGTAACATACGGACAAATATATGCACATGAGCTTTTCTCAGACAGCACAGATTTAGGTGCAAGATGCATAATGCATAATGCATTCGCTTAAGGCAGTAGTTATAGTAGATACATATAGTATGTACAGACCGAACCTTTTTCATCTTAAGCATCTACAGTTATAGTTGCCTTGTTGCCTTGGATATCTACCATGGCTGAGTGTCTATGCGGGGAAATACAACTTTATAGCTGACCTCGGTGTCTGAAAGACAACGCGTGACATTATTTCCTCCTTGGGCATCAAGGATGAGCTCTGCCTGGGATAAGCGAATAACCTAACAACTAGCAAGGACTCTATTTTGACTCGTCTTGCATCCCGATGGACCGATAACAAGAGGGGCGCCGATCAGCCATGGCCGAGTGGGTTGGCATTATTAGCATTAGCATTAGCATTGGGCACTTGCAGGTAAGTAGACTGACTAACTAGTTAGCAAGTAATGAGCAGGTAATGCTATCCATCTCATATGACCCCGCGAATACCCTAGAGCATCGATGCGTTACTTAGCTACCTAGCTACCTAAGTGACTTCTCTCGTCTCTTCAACAGCTGTAACTCCGTCTTGATCATCATATCTGCCCATGAATGAATATAACTTGTTACTGGATATATACAACGATGCCACCAGGTAAAAAGAGAATCTTATCCTCATCCATCTTTCCCACCTTTCTCCTTCCATCAACGCCCTTTGGTAATAAACAACGATCGGAGGGGCATTCCGGTTCTCCCGTCCCCAGCCAGACGGACAAAGACAAAGCTCGAGGTCCTAATAATAATCATCATTCCAATAATCATAATCATAATCAGAACAGCAACAGCAACAGCACCAGCACCAGCACCAGCCGCACCAGATACCTCAACGGCCACATCTCGTATATCCAATGTGCTCGATGTGCGGCCGAGCTCTGCTTCACGTCTCAGATCATCAGTAAAGGCTTCACGGGCCGTCATGGGCGCGCGTATCTGGTTTCTGCTGATCCCATCACGACGGCTATATCCATGACCTCATCGTCTTCGCCGACGGCTTCTCTCCCCAACACGGTCACGCACAAGGCTGTTCCACGACAGCTGGTAACCGGTGCGCACACGGTTAGTGATATCAGTTGCCTTCTCTGCGGCAGTATCCTGGGGTGGAAATACGTCGCTGCGGAAGAGGAGAGTCAGCGATACAAGGTCGGGAAGTTCATTCTGGAGACGCAGAGGATCACTACGACCTCGCGGTGGGATGGTACCGGAAATAACGACCTCGGCCTCGATCTCGATCTGGATCGAAAGGACGGTCTAACAAAAGCGCCAGATGATGACTCCGGCTGTCTGCATGATGATGTTGAATTTGACAGCCAGGATGAAGATGAATGCGAGGACCTGTTCGCCGGAGTCTGGAGCCCTGGTCTAGCTACACGGAGAAGAAGCCGCAAGTTTGATAGACGATCTACATCATAAAGTGGTGACTAGCTGGTGTCAGATTTGAGACGGCGAATCTTCATTTTTGTGGGATTTTAGGGGCCACGGATACCTTGTGATATCAGGCAGGACCTGTTCTGGGAATAAAGATACCCTGTTAATTAATCAATCGAAGCAGAAACTGTATGTCATTCAAATGCAGTCTAATGATACATGACGCGAAATGAATATAACAAATAAGAAAAAAAGACACCATGCATTAAATCCTGCCCATCCCTTTCTTTTTTCTTTTTTTGTGGGTATCACTGTCCTGTAAGTACGGTCATTTCTTCTTTATCTCCTGGTAGAGATCACTCTTCCGTGCTCTCTTCAACCTTTGCTCGCTTCGAAGATTGCTCACCGTCCGCATCGACGGATCGCTTCTCACCAGCTGAAGCTGAAGCTGACGCAGGAGCGGGTTGCTTCTTCTTTTTGACAAACGACGAGAGATCGTTGGCATTCTTCACGGCCTCCTCCAGCTTGGCCTTCTGCTGTTCAGGCGCCTGTCCGAGAATCTGTCCAAGAAGTCCATTCAAGGGATTTAGATCATCGTTTTGTCCTGCAGACACTGGCCCACGACGGAGATCAAGGAGCTGCCAAGAAGTTAGTATAACCGCATCCCAGACATTTCGAGAATTGTGATATCCATTTCCTAGGTGAACTTACGCGTTGTTCCATATCAGCCACTATCTCCTTCACGTTTCCTATTCTGCGTTTTGCAGCAGCCACCTTATCCTCATCTGTGACCTCTCCATTGTCCAGTTTGCTTTGTTCCTTTGCCATTCGGATCTTGCAGCTTTCAATGGCCTTCTCCATATGCTTGGTAGCCTGTTCTCTCTTCTCGGTATCGGCACCGGACTGGTCCTCACTCACAGTCCCGTCTTCAGCCTTGTGGACGGAATCAAACTCTAAAGCAAGGGAAAGCTTGTAATGGCATTCGGCAACGGCGGGGTCTTCAAACGTGAAGAGGGATTCCTTCAGCTCGAGGGCAGCTCGGAGATCAGAAACAGCGTCTGTGAATCTTTCCGCCTCAAGGGAGATCTCCGCTTGCAAATCATGTATGTCACTAAGCCGTTCCCTAAGGGTCTTGACCTCAGGAGGGACGTCTGTTGATTTCCCATTGCTGTTGTCCTTCTTTTCTAGATCCTCCAGCTTTCGCAACACGAGAATACGGGCTAGGTCGAGAACCTCAAAGGCGTTCGCGAAATCGTCGTCTTCTTCGTCGGCTCCCTCATTTTCGGCATCCTCCTCTTCCTCCGAGTCAGAGACATCGAAGTTCTCGTCCCCCGTGAATTGGAAGTAAGGCTTGTTCTCTTCCGTCTTCGTTTGATCAGCCTTTTCGGTGACGGCTTTCGTACTCTCGCCAGAAACCTTCGAGCCGGACTTATTCGATGATTGCGCGGGGGCTGGTTCGGAGTCTGCTGCTGCTTTTCCAGCGACCTTGGTGCCGAGGACGTCGCTTTTGCTCACAGCGACATTGTACAACGATTTTCCGTAGGCGTAAAGCAGATCGGCATTCTCCGGAGACATCTCTCCATTCAATTGCGCCTGTATCTCCATAGCTTGCGAGTACAGCTCAGCTGCCGTATTATAGTCCTTCAAAGCTTCTCGCGCACCGGCGCGTTCCGTGAGATCTGCCAGCTGCGCTCGTAGCTGCTCAGGCGTCTCCTGCTTTGTCTCCGCGACATGCTCAACATCGTTGGTTTCGGCCATGGTGATCAGGTGTGAGAGGTATGAAGATCGCGATTCTCTCGAGACCAAATAGCGTGGGGGAACTCTGCGATCACGATGCAGGAGAGTAGGAGAGTGTAGGTGAGTGGCGTTGACGAGGAAGTGAATGTGATGTTGCGCTAGGGATTCCGATAACCATTTATCTTAATGGACTTCAGTAGTCGCGGGCGCGTCTGGCGGACGCGCCTCCCGCCCTTCTCATTACTTTACGCGTTCGGTTCACCATCAGTCGATATTGACGACATAATCGATATTAAGCGCATTGCTAGACCAAAAGAGCATTATTATGGCTGTCTTCAACTGTCTTGCCTTCGTCTGATTGTCTCTAGCCACATGGAAGTCCTTCCTGCCCCAGTCAAGTACTTGCACCTCTCTCCGCGGACTTCACCATTTCCCCGCCTGATCAGTCTCGAAAAATGAGCGAACTGTCGAAACCAGCTGAAACGCCCAAAATGGCAGCGGCTAAATCGAAATTCATACCATCTGATTTAATTCCCTCGTCGTCGCCTGCATTTGGGACTCCAGTTCATCCAATCCGCAAAGGGAGGCCGAACAACGTTGCTTCCAAGGCCTCAGTGCTGCCGATTCTACTTCCTCCTGCCACACTCAGGCCGGTGGCATTTCGAACCATCACCAGGAAACATAATTTAACGATATCCTCCTCCGCTCTGCAGACTCTGGCCACCTTTATCGGAAAGAATTGTGGATCCGCATGGCGCGAGGAAGGACTGGCGGAACGGGTTTTGGACGAAGTTGCCAAAGTATGGAAGAGAGCGGGCGGAGGTGTTATTGTGGAAGAAGGAAATGGCGCATCCCTCAAGACCATCCTGCAGACACTGGAAAGCAGCATGAGTGCTGGGAGGATTGTGCATACCAAGCTTACTGCGCAAGAGGGCCATGCGACGATCCGACGTGATTCTACTGATGTTACGACCGGTGGCGCTGTACAAGGAGGGATTCGTACGTCTTCGGGCCCAACTGACGAAGATATTGATGATGAGAACGAAACGAGAGACACGAGGAAGTGGATCAAAGTTATTGGGGCCTTTGATCAACCTCGCTTCACATACAACGTTAATAAGAAGCACTTCGAGACGCCCACGTGGAAGCCTTCACTGTTTCCACCACCATCACGAAAGACATCTTTGTTCCGTGATCGATACAATCTGATTTACCAACGATTACTTCGCAATGAATCGTTCCAGTCGTCCCTGCTGGGAGCAGACGATCCATGGCCGCGAGGCTCATCATCAAAGAGTGTTGGCCAGCAGTCCTACAAGTTAACACTTATTGCAAACCTGTTGGGAAGAAGCGGGACCTCTCATCTTGTGCTGGGGCTCCTTTCTATATCTCCATCAGGAGACCTATCCCTTACAGATCTCACAGGGAGTATCGCATTGGATTTAACTCATGCACGAACAGTGCCAGAAGATAGTGCATGGTTTGCACCGGGAATGATCGTCCTAGTCGATGGCATCTATGAGGAAGAAGAAGCTGTCCGCGGTTCGACTCTAGGGGGCAACACTGGAGTTGGTGGTACGATAGGAGGCAGATTTGTTGGTATCTCAGTG
Source organism: Paecilomyces sp. PK2413 (assembly GCA_023624055.1). Taxonomy (NCBI): domain Eukaryota; kingdom Fungi; phylum Ascomycota; class Eurotiomycetes; order Eurotiales; family Thermoascaceae; genus Paecilomyces; species Paecilomyces sp. PK2413. The sequence goes on along the minus strand of JAMADQ010000007.1, from coordinate 1,906,866 downwards.
GGTGCTCCGCCGTGCGAGCGCAGGGAGATTACGCTGGGAATGAATATTCGCAAAGGTCAGAAAGACGTGACTGCCGGAGGATTCGGCTGGGTCGATTTCCTCGGTGTTGGCAGTGAACGCGCACAGGGTCAGCGGATGAGGAGAATCGAAAGACAATGCCTACGACGCGAAAACGAAGATGAACATCATTCTACTCGCCGCACGATGGTTGTTATGAGTGAATTGAACCTGGATAATGTGAAAACGTTGGAAGCATTGAGGGAAGCCCTCAGCATCTATAACACCTTACCAACCGAAGAGCTTCCGCTCGTCTTCTTCATGATTGGGAATTTCGTCAAAAACGCAGTGATTAATGGAGGCGGACGAGGCGGTAGTATCGAGTACAAGGAATACTTCGATTCTCTCGCGACGGTCTTCGCAGAATTTCCATCTCTGCTGCGCCATTCGACGTTCGTCTTCGTTCCGGGCGATAACGACCCTTGGGCATCTTCGTTTTCTACTGGTGCCGCTACCACCATCCCGCGAGACGGGGTTCCCGACATGTTTACTAGCAGGATAAAGCGTGCATTTGCTGCGGCGAACAACAACGCAGATGCATCTCGTTCTAAAGAGCCAGCCGGTGAAGCGGTTTGGACGACTAACCCAGCACGGTTGTCCATTTTTGGCCCGGTGCACGAGATAGTTGTATTTCGGGACGACATCACCGGACGGCTGCGGCGTAGTTCTGTGATTTCCGGGACGTCGCAGCAACCTGACATCGAGATGGGAGATGATTCCGGCGAGAAACAGCCAGATGTCCTTGATGATGCCAACCACAACGCAAACAATGAGAGACAACGAAAGAGAGACGAGACCCCATCAGCTGCGACGCTAGCTGCCCGAAAGCTCGTCAAGACCGTCCTAGATCAGGGAAACATATCTCCATTCCCGCTAACTTCACGACCCGTCTTATGGGATTACGGATCATCATTGCATCTATACCCCTTGCCCACAGCATGTATACTAGCAGACGCCGAGGCACCGCCATTCTCAATCACATACGAGGGCTGCCATATCATGAACCCCGGTCCATTAGTCCCTGAAGGAAGCAAAGGTCTCGCCCGCTGGGTCGAATATGACCTTTCGCGAAACCGAGGAAAGGTCCGAGAGCATCGCTATTGAGAGTTCTTGTGTTCCCCTCGTGCATTTGATTCTTTTTGGTTAATGGCGGTAAATTATACGATACCACGATGTTGTGGCGAATTGATCTCTCCCTCTTTTTTTTCTAATAATGTTGTTGTTCCATTCAGTAGATTATACAAACCCACGTGGGGAAGTAGATCTACAAGCGCGGGATACCATCTTTCTTTCCCTTCCCACTAATTTACCTGCCAACTAGGGATCATAAATATGCATCATGTGGACATTCATATGCAGAATGAAACAACGGAGGATGAGGTATATACTCTATTTTAGACTAGGTCGTGGTCTTTACAGTTTTCCACTACTACTAGTAGTGGTCTTGGGTTCCGCGGGGAGTTATTGTTTTGGTTGTCTACAATGAGCCATAGATCATATCTACATCTTGCGCATGGTAAGCAGATATTGCTCGATTAGTAGTTATTTTTATCATTGATTTGTAGTCTCCACTAAGCTATGCTATGCGATGTCTAGTGATCTCCGTAACCTAGACCTAAGGGGGAATACAGCGTTGGGGGGAAATAAATTCGTCTCCCCTTCCCAAGAACGGATAGGCTAATACATGTCGTTAAGAGAAAACGGAAAAAGAGGAGGGACCCTTTCCCAACACGGGAATTGAAAGGACCAGAAAATGCCGTGGAAGGTAGCCTAATCGATCATGATCACATCGTGGTCTTTCTTCGATTCTGACTTCACTTCGGCAGGTTTGGTAGAGCCTGGATTTGGAGCATGTTGCCCATTAGCGGCTTCTCGTTGGCCTGGTCCTGTCTGATCGGTTGTGGTGTCGGGCCCCTTGATGCTAACATCGTTGGCGCTACTGGTAAAGCAAGTGTCGAGTTCCCACAAGAGATTTCCGACTTTTTGGATATCGGCGACTGCGCCAGTGCCGAGGCCTTTCCAACCATCGCCTTGAGAGTTGTATATCCGTTCCCGTAGTTTGGACTCAAGTTGTCCAGGGTTTGATTTCTCCTGCGGTGTGCGAGCATCTCTCAATATCCAGGTGATGCGATCTCGGTGTTGACCAACCGTGATAAGGAATCGATACCGGTGATGAGGATAGTAGATCTGGTAAACTTTGGCGTTCCGGGCAGTCACCAAAACCTTCGACGGTGAGTCTCGCGAAGCCCCACTGGTGATGCTATCTAGCGCTTGCAGTAGAGGAACTGTAAGTGTGAGAATGTTGGCCATGTGATTGACACCGGACACGGCGCCATTATCGTTGAGGACTGATGAGAGTGATTGTGAGATACGGCGGTGAGGGTTTGTGTGATCGAATCTGATCTCCAGCAGTAAGCGAAGGGGGGATGCTTTCGGTTGTAGTTCGACAGTGCCCTTCTCATGCAGCAACTGCGACAATTCGGGCCCTTTGATGTGAATGCTGGCATGGAGACTCTGCTGAGCTCCGTAGGTAAAGTCAAGGCGAGAAAGAGACATTGACCGTGTCCGGATGTTTTTACGGTCAAGGGCTTCTAGGATCGCGAGAACGCATTCGAGTCTCTGCAGGCGGTCGAACAGAGGACCAATCATCGAATTACCAGCGGTAACCAGGAAGCGCATTGCAAAACCGCATCCTTTCCGCTGGAAAGCCACAGAGTTATCCGAGTTCGAGGCCAGAGCCCATACAGTCCTCATTGGTGCTGTGAATTGACCCTGTGCCACAATGATCACACGCTTAGACTGGCTGTCGATTCCTTGGAAGGAGAGGCTGACCGTCTCCTTCAAGAAGCGGGACTTCTTCAGTCCTGTAGGGCATGCTATCTGAACACCCGCAGGGAGTTTTGAAGGATCGGAGCGAATGAACAAACTGGGCACCCGCGGTCCGGGTTCCAGCTGTAATTTTCGTGCTTGCGGGAATGAGTGCACGCAGTCCAACTCTTCCAGATAACGAGCATTCGCGTAGAGAGCAAGTAGTCCGGCTAGAGAGTGTTCTAGATTTGCGAAAGATGCATAGTCCAGCCGTTGTTGTCTTTGGCCGAGCTTTTCCGTTACGTTCTGTACCGATTGCAGGACAGGGAGTCCCCCACCCACCGCTGGTCGCGAAGAAGTCGAAGGGGCAGACTTCAACTGAAGTATCCACCAGTGATCACCGTCCATGCTGCTGGTTGCAGCGGCGATCCAATTTCGCTCCCATAGAGGGTGTGAGAAAAGAGAAAACCGAAGAACATTGTGAGGGAATATCCGTCGGACGTCAAGCTTCACGCCACGAGGGTTGACGGTATCCCAGCCCATCATCCTGGAGTGGGATTCTACTTCCTCCATAGCTGCAATGCAGCGAAGGCGCGAAACGCGGGACACTATGTCCTCAACAGGAGACTTATCCCCATTGCGGTCGACTTCCTGGCGGATCAAGATCGTGGGACTTGTCGAAAGCGTAATTGTTCCAGATATCGGCTCCACCGACACGCGGAGATACCGCGACTTCGTAAGTTGAACTGTAAGGCAGCAATTTCCTGGTTCTTCATCGGACATATCCACTTCCAAGGCGAGTGTGCCAGATGCATACAGATGACCTTCTTTCAGCTTAGAGTAAGCCGACTGAAGCAGGTGAGAAGTATGTAGTGCAATAGCACTCCGAAGGACATTCTCCATAGATAGAACCTGTTTATTGAACTGGATACGAGAGTGGTCGACCTCCTTCCCATCGCGCATCCAGCGCAAGTCCACGTATGAAATTCCAGGAATCGTAGCATTGTGCGATCCTGATTTATGGCGTCCAGTTTTGACACCGATTTCGAGCCAGTTTCGAGGTCCAGATTTCAGGGCCCAGTACTGAACGATCAGCGTTCGGTGCAGCAATTCGACATGCAGAGCATCCGACCAGCCACCACGTGCCAGGGCCAAGGCTTGTCTGAACAGGGTATTTACTTGGTTGGTTAGCACCAAGTTGTGCACGAAGTCGAAACAGCCCGTCAAACCGCTCTGAGCAAGAATTTCGTTGAGTTTGAGGTCTAGCTCGCTGAAAAATCGGCCCTTCGGAATGGGCGAGGAAGGAGAATAGAGGAATCGTAGATCGATAAAGAAAAACTGGGAAGAGTGATTCTGTTCAGCGATAGACAGATCGATTTCGAACTCTCCTTTAACGAAGAACGTCACCCTGCCATCATGAACGCGATAGGTCCGGAAGGCATTTGGTACAGTATCATGCAGCACTAGTCTTGTGCTGATAATTCTGTTTATTTTCTGCAGCGTCTTGAGGGTCTTCTTGGCATTCAACGGCTTAGGCGGCTTGTATCCCAACTATAGAATCGGAATTAGTATGGCGTTAAAGAAGAATAGCTCCTCTGCCGTAGGAACTTACATCTGGTAATGCTGCAACCTTCCCCTTTGACAGGACTTCGGCTGCAGTCTTCAGATCTGGGTTGGCGACTTGAGCCTGCACAAGATCCCTTTTCATATCACCGACGCGCTGCAGCGCGCCAGTATAGGCCATATGCCGGGTCCTGATGAAGTTCTGAATATCGATCAACTTGCTGACGTCTGCCGCCTGCCGACCCCATTGCGACAGTACGAGCAGCTTGATGAATTCCGCCCTCTTAGCCTGCGCAAACTCCAGCAGACGCATCTTCTTATGCACATTCTCCGCACTCTGGTTCGCGCCCATCTTGCCATTGACAAGAGCTGACGACTGCGATTCCTGGTTCTGGGAAGGAACTTGCGTCTCCGCAAGCTCGTTCATCACATCGACTAGGTCGTTCCAACATTGCTGCACCGATCGATTGACGAGTTGCGCATAGGGAAAGAAACCCTGCGTGATGTGTAGCAGTTCCGGCGCGTGCATGCTCACTGGTCCCGACGTCGACTCCCGCTGCGATTTCACACCATCAGTATGGTTGTTGGAGTCGTTAAACGGGCCGCCGTTTCTTTCATGCGACCGAACCTTCGAATCGCCATGGTCGCCGCGCTTCACTCCGTTATCCGACGAGGAGTTCGGGATGCCATTCTCGAAGTTCGATGGGTTCAGTCCCAGCCTGGACCCACTGGCATTGGCATCGTCCATAATGATACCAGGCATATCTGATCCGCAGCAGCACTCGTCATCTCACGTAGATGCCCCCTCTAACCACCACCGCGCGGATCGCGGACGCTCTCTCTCGGTCGTTCAGTCGATGACGGGGGCGAATCGTGCAGGCAAACCGCGGGGGACGCTCTATCGGCATAATAATGCGAAGCGTTCTCCGAGCCTCACGACGCTCCGGTCGTGGATCAACGTCGAAGTTTCCAGGGCGGATGGGGATATCACCTGCGCAGTGAAGACGTCGCATTCACGTGATGAGAAGTATTAGATTGCCTATTCCGGTAAGGTCCTTCTGCTGAGTCAGCACCTAGCGCATTGTTCGTAGTTAGTTAAACTATGGTAGAATAACAATGCATACTACCACCTCAATTGGCATTCTCTCTGCAGTATCAGTCTACCAATAAATGCTCAGTGATATTCTATCCCTACTGTAACAACCCTGCAAATCTCAGGAGAGGCCATCAGAATATACAAAAGGCTGGGCTATCCGATAGAAAGCACGGAAATCGACATATATTCTATCTCCGTGACAGGGTAGTATACGGAGACTACTGTTATCGCCTTCTGGCATGGACATATAACCTCTTCAAATGAAATCTGATAAGAAACCACATTCATATACAGTATGGTACACATTCTGACCAGTAACAATGACCAACGCACGTCATAGGAGCCGGCCTCATGACGATCCGAGAAATCTGCTATGCATGACATAAAAGGACGGGGAAAGTCCAGCTTGGCCTCACGGTAAATCTTCCGGGAAAAGCCAGTGGATTGGAGTTTGGCAGACAGGAGAATCGGATCCAATTCGACGCCCTGGCTACGGAAAATCCGGGGGGTACCGCCACTAAACAGGCCCTTGTAGGCGTGTACTCTGAAAAGGGAAAACTCAGCCACCTCCTCCTTCCGTAGAGGTGATAGTCAGATCCGATGCTTCCGTGGAGACCGGTTGAAGTGTTTCCATAGGTGTTGTCGTGCGTGGTACCGTAACTTTAAATTAGTTTAAAGGGCACGTCTGCTGTCGCGACGCATTGGATCTTGATCTGCAGGACCCTAGGAGGAGTTTGGTAGATCTGGATTTATAAGGTGATAGCGCAGAGTAATATTAGGACTGTGATAGATTTGATATCCGTTGGTCGGGTTGGGTTGATTATCTGGTCACTGGAGCCTAGTCTCCAGGAATAGAGAAGGCGTGACATGGGAATATAGATCCATTATGTTGGAATTGTTATTTTACCGTACAATAGTAATGAGGTATGAGACAAGATTGGACTGAAAGAACCATAACAAAGTCCATAGGGGTATTTCAATCAAAAAAAGTAACAGTGACAGCTCCTATCTAAACCGACGGTCTCGCGCTGCTATCCTCTGCAGCATCAGTATTACTACTGGGATGGTTATTGTTGTCAATCTGAGAATATATCTTCTCCAGAGACATCATCGCATTGACATCTCCCTGCAGCATGGCGCGGTTGAGATTTTGAATCTCTGCCATGCGCTCTTCTGTTCTTGCCCAGCCTTGCAACCTGGAATCAAAGCTGGGACCTCGTCTCGCTCCGAAGACGGTGCGGACGATGTCCTTTTCATTTTTTGCTTGTTTCGCATTCATGAGCCGTTCCAGGAAGAGCGCCTGGTCCGATTGTCGGGGAGTCTTGGGGATGATAGCTCTTGGCCGCTGCGGCTGTCCTTCCGATGCTTGTGGAACGGCAGAGGTGTTTGCGCTCGTACTTTCTACAGCCTTGGTACCGCTACTGGTCACCAGATTTGCTTTCTGGCCAACGAGTTTGACGGAGTTTACAGCTAGAAGATCAAAGTCTTTCTCCTGTTTCACGAACGGGAGATCGGACGGCTCTGCGTGGTGTTCGGGATTTGTGAACAGCAGTTCTGTACCAATCATATCGGACCAGGAGCAGCTGAAGATCTGGTTCTGGTACGATACGATAGGGTTGGTGCCAGCTAAGTCGAGCAACTGCAGCCGGTTCTGCGACGACGTGTCGTTGGCTGCCTCTGTCGCAGGGTCATTCTGAATATCTAGAGATGAGGAGCCTGCATCAGGACCGGTTGAGAATGGCGAGGACGGAGCAGTAGCAGCAGCAGGATCCTGCCTGCGCCTGGGGGGCCGTAAGACGCCATTACAGCTGGTAAGATCGAGATTCAGATAGAAGGTCTGCTGTGGGCGTTAGTGACCGCGATCGTCGGCTGGAACAGAGCAGCCGCGGAGGGCAACAGGGAAACGTGCCTCAGTCTGGGCGAGGTCATACTCGTACTCATACTCATCCTCATATTCATGGTCGGAGTCGGGGCCGCCAGCTAGCATGGCCGGATCCACGACTAGCTCGGGGCGGGGATCGGCCTGCATGGGGATGCGATGCAATGTGTGCTGGCACTTGGCAGGCTGGACTGGCTCTCACTGCCGGAGCACCCGGAGGAGAAAGGATCTTACGGCAGTTTTGGACAAGAAAAGAAGACAAGACAAGACAGGACAGCCCCGTCGGAGTTCGGAACGGAGAAGCCGGTCAGTGTAGTAGTTAGCTTGTTCGCCAAGAGCCGAGCAGATACAGTCGATTCGAGTGGACTATGGTAGTTAATTATGGTGATAATTAGTTAGTTACAGGATCTATCTCAGTGAGGAGCTGAGATCGAATCAGCTGCCGTTGCATCAGCATGATATCAAAGTGAGTTTAGGGCCGATCGGCGGGGTCGATCCTGGTCAAGCCAGCAGACAATCATACAAAACTAAGTAACAGTCTGTTCCTTGCGATAGTTAATGATGGTTAGTTAGCTACTAGTTAGTTAGTAGTTATCCGTAGTTGGCTACGATGCCTCAGTCAGACTGGGTAACTAGTCAAGTACCCGGATACTCCGGGGCATGGCGATTCTGAAGAACGGCTTGGTCAGCAACGAGAGCATCGAAGAGAATTTTCCAGTCATACTGCTGATTAAGAAACCAGTTAACATAACTAACTAATCAGTGCATTAACTAAGATCCTCTCCATCCAGATCAACTAACTAATCCAGCTAAAGTAAATCCCGTCCCGCCAACCGGTTCCGCCGGGCCCTAAAGACAGTTCGGGTTTCGCGGGATCCGAGAAAGCCATGGCTGACGTCGTGGATGGACACTTGAGACATGGACAGAGACAGAGAGAATAGAGAATAGAGAATACCTAATAGAGAATGCTTACTTTGCGATGGACTGCAGATGCTAGTTATATCGGGCCATACTACTCGATCTATCCTATCCTATCCTACCTTATGCTCAGTAGGGTACCGTTCGGTACCACATGTATGGGTAGACACTGTTACCATCTGATACATGGATATTCCTCTCCCCTGCCTGGAACAGTTAGGCCTACCATTCTAGGTATCCAAACCTGCCTCTGGTACTCTCCTCCGAGATCTTCTCACCTCTCTTCCAGACTTCCACAGTATCTAACTAGTGAGTAACAAAGTATCCGTCCATCCTCCTGTCGACCGCTCCACTCCGCCCGGTTTTACCCCTCCCTCCGTGACACCGGTCCCAGCCCAGGCCGACAAAGTCACTCTCTACTCTTGAGAGACGTGCCCGATGAGCTAGCTGCACTCTGTACACGTTCCCGCATCTCCCATCGATGTATGGACAGTCTGTATCTGCACCAGTAAGTCCAGATCTTTGCTTTCTTCTTGTTCTTTTCCTTTCTGTGTGTGTGTGCGTGTCCATTATCTGCCATTCCTGTTGGAACGTGAGTCACCGTGTCCGAGCAATGGCCCATCCATCCATCCATCCATCCTCCGTCCATCCTGGACTATCTGCTCTGCTAGCATCTCAATCAACCTCTCTTCCGGCTGCTCGCGGAAAGTAAGAAGCGGTGTCCCTCTGGTCTCTCCATCCCAACCGGGTCTAAACTCGCCCCCGGGACCTGCTTGTTATGCATCCGTCTACCCCGTAGCAGCCGTCAGATGCTTTGTGCTCATCATGATGCTATCCGCTCCATCCCGGACTATCTCTCTTCACTGGCCCAGACGATCACGCTTATCCGCCCTCTCTCCCCTGTCCTGATCCACCCCACTAAGCCCTGTCGCCGCTGGTCTTGTCATATCGGCACCGTTGGAGACGATTCCTTACTTTTCTGCTGGCTCACGAGGATGCGTGCTGGTCCTGAAGCGTGTTCTGGACCCGGGCTAACTGGAACCTCTCCGCCTTCTTATAGTGTCCCTGCAACTCCATCATGGCGGCCATGCACCGCTTTTTCCTTCGTCATTTGCGATTCATCCCTCTGCCACCGGGCTGTCGCTCCAGAGCTGCTCTCCCGCAGACAATCTAGGTCCCAGTCAAGCGTACCAGTCAATCGTTATACCTCCCACGACCGCTCCGTCCCAGTCCCACGAGCAACAGGAACTGCCCGGTCCCGATTCAGACATTGACGCCCAGCAAGCAGTCTATGTCCACCAGCAGACCAGCCAGACCGCTCTCTCGTTTGGCCCAAACGATCTTGTCGAGTCGGAGGATTCGCGGGATCTCTCGCTTTCCCAGCAGATGACGCGCAAGTCCTGGGCTGCCATTGCTGTCTTGTCGTCCCTGATAGCTTACGTATCCGTCAACAGTCTCTACAGAGCTGTCAACCCCTCCGCCTTCATCTGGTACGAAGAGGACTACGACGAGCCACGATGGATCGCAAGCTCCCATTCGTGGTTCGACCGCAAAGCTTGCCGCTGGCTGGGACTCTGCGGTACAGCGCACTTCCGCCTGGGTCGTTCCCGCTTTGGGCACAGGAAAGCAGGCGTGCAGGAACCTCTGGAAGGTGACCAGGCGCCCTGGCGTTCCTCATGGGGTCCTGCCGCGAATCTCTCTGTCCAATGGTCGGACGATGACCGGGTGCTCCGTGAGATCCCCGACTACGTTTTAGAGTATGCGCCTCTGGTGCATTTGTCTTCAAAAGAGCAATTCTGGCCCGGTGACATTGCAGAGCATCTATACCATACGACCCCCATGTTGAATTATACGCCAGTCCAGTCCTCGTGGGAGCATCCCACATTACGAGACCTGGACCAATTGAACCAGTTTCAGAAGGGCAAACATGTTTTCTTAACGAGTAACGATAACGTCGAAGATCGACCTGCCTGGCTGGAAGGCGAGAAGAACATTCCGGACCCGGGGGATTCGGACCCGGAAGAAGCCTGGGCCGATTGGGATGGTAGAGTAGACAGCGCCATACCTGGAGATACACAAGAAGAACGGGCGAAGTGGTACGATTCCGGCGACGAAGGCCTGTCCCGACCAGATACTGCGGGACCAGTGGCGGTAGATACGCCCGAAGGAGAAGAGCTCCTCGACGAGCTGAGAAAACGCTATGGCGGCAAGAGAATCCGCAACGAAGGCACCAACGGTGGCAGAAGTGATGCCCCTGCCGTTCTGGTAGTTGTAGACAAAGGACACGGCATTGTCGATGCCTTCTGGTTTTACTTCTACAGTTTCAATCTCGGGAATGTGGTTCTGAACGTGCGTTTCGGCAACCATGTAGGTGACTGGGAGCATTGTCTCGTCCGGTTCCACAATGGCAAGCCAAAGGCCTTGTTCTTCAGCGCACACGCTGCCGGTGAGGCATACAGCTATGAGGCGGTCGAGAAGATTGGGAAACGGGTGAGTGGCAGTCAATCCCAGCTGGAAGCTCGAGTAACAATCAACTGACAACGGACATATAGCCTGTCATATACTCTGCCGTTGGAACCCATGCGATGTATGCCACGCCGGGGATACACGAGTATATTCTGCCGTGGGGCCTGCTCCATGACGAGACGGATCGAGGCCCACTTTGGGATCCCGTGCTTAACTCGCACACTTATACGTACGATTATCTGAACGACACCCTCCGCGCGTCAGTCCTCAACCCGAACTCTCCAACCGAGTGGTTTTATTTCAACGGCCACTGGGGCGATAAGTTCTACCCCCTGGGTGACCAGCGACAGTACCGCTTCGCCGGACAGTATCACTATGTCAATGGCCCGTTGGGTCCCCGGTTCAAGAATCTGAACCGGCGGAAGGTCTGTCAGGGATCGGTGCATGACCCTTGCGTGATCAGGAACTGGATTGGGGACAGTCCCCGGGCCAAACGCTGGACGACCTCTGGGCCAGGCGAGTGATCCCACAGGGACTTCTAGACGCACAGATTTCCTTTCTCTTTATAACGAATTTCGCAATTGATGGCTGAAATGATTATGGCGTCATGTACGGTGCTCACGCGTTGGGTATTCTCTTTTCTTGCTTGCTTGCTATCTCAAGTTGTTACTTCTTCTATACCCCCTGTTGTTCGTTTTCATGTGATGCATGGTGCATCTCTCATAGACGGGTCTGTATGGTGTTTGTTACCGGATCTGGATGTCTTTAACGGTGATGATAGCTCAATGGAAAATCTATTCCAAAAAGATAAATGTCAGTTTTGTACTTGGGATATTCATCAGATGATACCCGGGGAGTAAGGTTGGGAGTTGGAGAAGACGAGGGAGACACGTATTCCTGATCTTGATGACCACATAAGCGTAGCTACATGAATCAAATAAAAAGAACAAGGAGAGAGTGGAAAGGACAGGAAGAAAGAAAAGGAGAAAAGAAAAAACAAACGAGCAGGCTTCAATGACCGAGGACTTTGGTCATATGACGCTGAAAAGATAACTACGACAGACTAGACAGCCACATAGCGTCTCGAAGCATTCAATAACTAGTGTGTCTCAATCGTAGCTGGTAGGGAATGGAAAAATCAGACATCTCTAGAAGAGACATCACAGGACCAGGGAAAGAATATTCACTAAGAAGAAAAGAGATATCATGGACTGCCCACGTGGTCCGCTATTTAATGAGAAGAGGGCCCAGATGTGTGAAATATTGCACGGGCTGGGAATACTAGACTAGAAGAAGATTGGTAGAGGGTACTACTTAATACTAAGGTAATTAATAGTTGATAGTCCCGTCCTGAGGAGCTATTTCGAATAGATCAAGTCGGTCATCTGACTTCGTCTGATGCATGTCAACTACCTACATACATACGAAGTACACCTACCCTGAGGTAGGTAATTACTTTCCCCTAAATGTGCTTTGTTGAAGACACTAGTTATCAATTCCATTGACAGGTTCTGACGGCGTTCCGTTCTATGTCCGGGTCCATGTCTCCTTGGATAATACGGCAAGTTAACTTGCTCTGTGCTCCGAGTCGGCGCCGAGCCCCTCTCTGGAGTCGATATCGTCGTAGACGCTCGGCTCTCTTCCTCCATTAATTATCGTCCCAGCGAGTATTCCAGAGTTAGCGGCAGCGGCACTTAGTGGCAGTGGATCCGCTACGGTAGTAGAGTAAGTTCCTGAGCATCTATCTAGAAACGGCTAGAAAGGTCTCCAGATCCCACCAATGCTACTGCTATCGAGACTAAACCACTGCATACAGTACCATAGACTACTGTCCCAATGCCTATGACAACATCTGGAGAAAGAAATACTATATCCCTGGCCTGCCACACCGCTCCCTCCCTCAACGTAACCAAACAGGGTCTGATTATCTTGTTGAGAGGAATGAATTGCGTGCTCAAACGACCTCTCCTCTGTATTCGACGCCAAGCGACCTTGTTGGCGTGAGAAATAGAAATCGTTGACTCATGGAAACGGGCTCTTACGTTATAAACAGAAGGGTAAGCGGGGTATATTACTTTATTAGTTCCCGTCTGGGGCAATTGATACTCTAAATTCTCCAGGATCGAACGGCCCAGGCGGGGCATAACCGAGAAGAGCCACGAATGGTCGGGCAGGATGGGGTCAAATGTCGCAAGAGATGAGAAAAATGGGAGAAAATAGATGAGAAGGAGAGCAAAAAAAGACGCAATTACTCTATGATAATCATAATCAGGGGGGGAATGAAGGGTAATTCCGTCGAGGAGGATGTCACTTGACCTGCCGTGATGGCGGTTGAATTCCTCCGGCTCTAGGCGGTGATCATTCTAGTGAGAGAGCACAGATCAGCCAGGAACAGTAGTTAGTTAATGGCCAGGAACCAAACTGTGCGGATATCTAGTCTCGTTCTCCTGAGAGGTCACCTGCTTGTTCTATTGCCCTTCTTCTTCAGGGACGACAGGGCTGTGAAGGGCAGAGGGATGTGGCGGTGGTCTTATGGCTTATGGTCTGGACAACCCCGCGATGGACTGTTCTCTTTCAGGGCTAGCGATAGGCTTCGGTCCCGACGGCCTGTCACCGATCAATTCGATGATCAAGTTAACTTGATCGATCCAGCCCCGTGAGGGACTAAAACCGGTCCGGGTTGGCCGCAGCTGGCCGTCGCTGGCCGGCTGGGGAGGGCTAAAGATAGAGCGATTAATGATTAACGAGGCCGGAGTGGAACAGTGTCACTGCTAGCAGAGTCAGAAGAGACAGGACAACAATGCGATTGGAACCAGACCATTCTTTTGCCGCAATTATCTATATTTTTGCTGCAAATGACGTGCGCTTTTGCCCCGGGCGAACCAGAACGTCAACCGGTCCGGTCGGCGCTTTCTATCCGTTTCGTAGAGTGACTGAGGTATCTTTCTGAGTTACTAGTTAGTAGCAGTAGTAGTACTTCGTTATGTCCCAGCTTTTCTCTTACACTTTTCCATTTAAACCTCCAGTCCCCCCCGGTTCATTCTCCTCGGGCCTGTTCTTTGAGGCACGTATCCCTTGATTGTCCAATCCTCGCTAGTCAGCTCTCGCCTTTTATGGAGAGTGCACGCTGTTTCTTTGTTGTGTTGTCTTGACATTGCATGCCCCTCGTGAGGAGACTCGTTATCCTGCTGACCGCTTTCCAAAACGCCCTTGCAGATAACAAACAGGGTATTTGTTGTTTTTGCAGACAATCTGTTCTGAAGATATAGAAAAAGACACTCCCCGCTCTATCTGGAACGGTTCTACCAAAAACCAAAACCAAACCCACTGATTGATCATGTCCTCTCCCACCCGCCCCGCCGGTCGTCTGTCGCAGGATGCCTCTGCAGCTGGAGACCTGGCAGAACGGCCCCTCAACGGCAGTAGTCTCTTGAGCCCATCCGGTCCAAAGCTGTTTTCCAACGGCGAGAGCGGTGCGTCAGGCGCTGGCACGCCTGTGGGATTCCAGCGATACCCTCAGAACAAGATCCTCGAAAATGCCGCCTTGCGCTCCCAGCGTCAGCCCTCGCCCCAGCCTACGCATCTGGGCATCCCCGGAGGAGGCCCTCACAGGGTCTTGTCAGAAGAGGATCCCGGATATGTGGCTGCCAAATTCGAGGGCAAGCAGAAGCAGATGGAACAAGGTGAGAGGATCCCAATCGGTAGCAATTGGTCGGTAATCTAACGGTTGAAATGTAGTCATGGACAAGTTGGAAGAGAAGGGATTCTTCCCCAGCGATTTCGTCGTGTCGGAGACCACCTGGTTCTACAATATGCTAGGCATCGACGACATGTACTTTCAGACGGAGACTGTCGATTCCATTGTCACCCAGATCCTTTCTCTCTACGCAGCCAAGGTTGCGGCCTACGCGCGTGATGATAAGCAGCTGGAAATCAGATTGGATAAGGAAGCGGAAGACCATGCAGTGTACATTGACACCAGCAAGCCTGGCGTTTCGACCTTTGACGGGCCGCAGTATGAAAAGAGGATAGACAAGAAGTATATCGACAGCTCTACGCATGATAACAGCTATCGCGTTGAGACTTTCCGATCCTCAAGCCCACTCCCAGGCGACAAGGACCAGCAATTGCGCTGTTACTTCGTATACAAGTGCCAGTTCAACAACCCAAACCCATCTCCAGATGAGACTAACATTGAAGTCATCGGTGAGAAGCGCTTCCTGCAGAAGGCCACAGCCAATACGAAAGCAATCTACCAGGAGATCATCAAGCATGCCGTTGATCGAGCAGGCCCAGTGATTGAAATGTTCGAAATCGAGGGCAGCCGGGAGAAGAGATTGGTCATTGCGTACCGTCAGGGCTCTGCCATGGGAATGTTCAGTGCGCTGTCTGATCTCTACCACTACTACCGCCTGACGAGCTCCAGGAAGTATCTGGAGAACTTCTCCAATGGCATCACGGTGCTATCTATCTACTTGCGACCCCTGGACAAGCCCGAGATCTCTCAGAGATATCCTCCGATCGAGGCTGCGATCCACCAGATCATGAAGGAAATCTCTCTTCTGTATTGTATCCCCCAGAACAGATTCCAGGGCCACTTCGCGAGCGGACGTCTCAGCTTGCAGGAGACCATCTACGCTCATTGTGCCTGGGTTTTTGTCCAGCAGTTCTTGAACCGTCTTGGTTCTGAATACACCTCCTTGACTGCTGTCCTGGACCCGAATAACAGCGTCCACGCTGAATTGCTGACGAAGATAAAGCGGAGACTTCGTACTGAAACCTTCACTTCGGACTATATCTTCGACATCATCAACAAGTATCCCGAGCTCGTCCACAAGCTATATCTCGACTTTGCCAATACGCACTATGTGCAGACCGCTGGCCCGGGACATGATGATTTCCTGCCGACATTGAGTTACCTTCGTCTCCAGGTTGATGAAGTCCTGGACGATGCCAAGCTGAAGGAGCTCATCTCGAGGACTGCATTGAACGAGCATGATGAGATGGTCATGACGGCCTTCCGTGTCTTCAACTCGTCAGTTCTGAAGACAAACTTCTACACTCCTACAAAGGTTGCTCTTAGTTTCCGACTTAACCCCGATTTCCTTCCTGAACATGAATACCCGCAGCGTCTCTACGGCATGTTCCTTGTTATCAGCTCCGAGTTCCGGGGCTTCCACCTTCGATTCCGTGACATCGCTCGCGGTGGTATTCGTATCGTCAAGAGCCGGAACAAGGAAGCTTACAGCATCAATGCTCGTTCTTTGTTCGACGAGAACTACAACCTCGCAAACACGCAGCAGCGGAAGAACAAGGATATTCCCGAAGGCGGCGCGAAGGGAGTTATTCTGCTTGATGTGAATCACCAGGACAAGGCCCGAGTCGCTTTCGAGAAGTACATCGACAGTATCATGGACCTTTTGCTCCCGCCGACTAGCCCTGGAATCAAGGATCCTATCGTTGATCTGTACGGCAAGGATGAGATCCTGTTCATGGGCCCTGATGAGAATACGGCTGAGCTGGTGGACTGGGCCACTGAGCACGCGAGAAAGAGAGGCGCATCTTGGTGGAAGTCCTTCTTTACCGGGAAGAGCCCCAAGCTGGGTGGTATTCCTCATGATGCTTACGGCATGACGACCTTGTCAGTGCGCCAGTACGTGCTTGGAATCTACCGCAAGCTGAATATCGACCCCTCGACGGTGAGGAAATTGCAAACGGGTGGACCGGACGGTGACCTCGGGTCAAACGAGATCCTCCTTGGAAATGAGAAGTACATCGCAGTTGTTGATGGCTCCGGTGTGCTTGTGGATCCTCAGGGGATCGACCATGATGAGCTGGTGAGACTTGCGAAGAAGCGAGTCACAATCTCAGAGTTCGATATCTCCAAGCTCTCTCCTCAGGGGTACCGAGTTCTTGTGGACGAGAGTAACGTCACACTGCCAAATGGCGAGATAGTCAACAATGGCATGGTCTTCCGCAATACCTTCCACTTGCGCAGGGACCATCAATACGACATGTTTGTCCCTTGCGGTGGACGACCAGAGTCTATCGATCTTTCGTCCGTCGGCAAGCTTATTGTCGATGGCAAGACGTCTATTCCATACATTGTCGAAGGAGCGAACCTTTTCATCACTCAAGACAGTAAACTCCGGCTGGAGAAGGCTGGCTGCATCGTATTCAAAGATGCTTCTGCCAACAAGGGAGGCGTTACATCTTCGTCCCTTGAAGTTCTTGCCTCTCTCTCCTTCGATGATCAAGGCTTCGTTGAAAACATGTGTGTCCGTGAAGACGGCACGATCCCAGACTTCTACAAGGAGTATGTGAAGGACGTGCAGGAGGTCATTAGAAGGAATGCAACCCTCGAATTTGAAGCTATCTGGCGTGAACACGAGCAGACTGGCGTGCTGCGCAGTGTCCTCAGTGACAAACTCAGTGTCGCCATTACCACTCTCGATGAAGAACTCCAGAAGACCAAGCTCTGGGACGACCTGGAACTGCGGAGGTCTGTTCTCAAGGACGCTCTTCCGAAACTCCTCCTTGACAAGATCGGCCTCGATACCATTATGGAGCGGGTAAGTGTAGCTACTCGCCAGTTCACTATTATCAGTGCTAACGTGGTGGGAATAGGTGCCTGATAGCTATCTACGTGCTATTTTCGGTAGTTATATCGCAAGTCGCTTTGTCTACGAGTACGGTAGCAGCCCCAGCCAGTTCGCTTTCTTCGAATTGTAAGTCATTCCCATCTCATTTGTTCGTGTCGAGTACACGTCACTAACGCAATTATTTGCAGCATGAGCAAGAGAATGGCCAAGCTTCGCGAGTAACTCACTCAGTAAAGTGAGCGGTTACACGAGATAATATTGTTTTTTTATGATGTGTTTACGACCTGCCTGTTACTTAAAAGACTGCGACAGACGTTGTGATCGAGAAATTAAAAAAAGGGGAGACGAATTGTTAATACAAAAAATGTCCTGTAATACAAAATGCATGTCGAACGCTTGACACAGGTTCAACATACGGCACTATAGCTTAGAAATATAATCTGGCGCAGCAGAACTACATAATTGAATAGAAAGGTGTTTCAGAAGACTCAAAAGCGTGTAGATTATAGAGTGATGTGATTGGATTGGATTCATATTACACGGCATAATACATGAATAAGCCACGCGCTGTTCTTATTTCATAGCAACCCTCTAGTGTCATGCACTGTCTCTCGTACTATATACATACCATATCATACCTACTACCTAGTAGTAGCAAATAAACCATATCCACATCTCAGAATATACTACAATATACATTCACTCCCCAGGTCCCTTTTTTTCTACATTTGTCTTGTTTTGGTATAATACCGCATCTACAGAGCGATATCATTTCTGATGGCGTCGAATTTCGGTCCTTCTTCATGCTCTGTGCGAGGGAGGTCTTCGAGCTGGGACCATAGATCGGGATACGTTGTCTTTGCCCATTGTTCGACTTGGTCTTTCCAATATTGGTATGGGATGGCGTTGTAGAAGAGGCCGATTCTGGGATGTGGATGTTAGTTTTGTTCTTGGTTTTCTCTTTTTCTTTGTTTCTTCTCTCTCGACGGGCTAGTCATGTGCAAGATACAAGACTCTGGAGGTTTGGGATGATAACATACGTATTGCGAGTGGGAGGATATCCGGTTTCGGATTCCATTTGGCTAACTGCCTGGACGGCATGGTCGAATTCGCATTGTGCGGCTAGAGCTTCGATATAAGCGTGGTACATGCGACGGTCGACGGCGATCTCGAGCCGTTTCGTCTTCTCCATCATTTTGAACGCTTCCTGTGCTCCGTTGTGATGGTTCTCGCACGCTTTGAAGAAGAAGATGATGGTCTTGTGATTGGGTCCTTCCTCTGACTGTAGGATATCGCGGAAGATTTCCATGCTCTTCTCGGGGATTCCGCAGGCTGCGTATGCGAGCATCAAGCCGTTCAGGATTCTCGTGTTGATGTCGACTTCAAGGTCAAGCTTGAGCATGTTGTGGACCAATTCAAGGTTCTCTTTGTCTGCGGTTCGAGCTAGACCTTGGAAACACCTAGCGTACGTGTCTGGTTTGGGGCGGTGCGAGAGCTTATCCGCTTGACGCATATGACCAAATACCATACATGCCAGGTCACTGCGATTTCGCTTGAAGAAGGAAGTCATGATCTCGGTTCGAGTAGCGACGCCTGTTTCTGGGAATGCAATCTTCAGGATGCCATACGCCTCCCATGCATCCTCACTCTTGAGGTCGGGGTCAAAAATGAACGTAGTGAAAGATTTCCTGATCTTGCTTCTCTCTTCCGTGTCGTAGGAGCCAAGACGTGGTCGGAGAAGTTCAGAAAGTGCGTCCCAATCACGACGGTGAAGAAGCATATGAGATAAGGCCGCGACAGTCTCGGCCTCAAGGCGAACGTCATTCTCAACCAGAGGGTCGAGGAGAGATAGGATCTGGTCAAACAGGGCATCTGAAGGTCGAGACATGCAAAGAGCAGTGACCAGTCGGTTTATCAGTGACACATAGGACATCGCTACAGATTGGATGTCTTCAATTTTATCCAAGCACCCCAGCATTCCATCGACATCACCAGCTTGAACTCGAGATTCCAGATGTAGCATGTGTGTCTGCGTATCTGGCTGGAGGCCCCATTGGGATGCTAACGAAAGGAAATCGAGTGCCAACACAGGATCTTCCTTGCCAATGGCGAGCTCAACTAGGTCATTGACAGTCGAGATAGTGAGGGATGTCTGCAATCCAGGGTTTTCTGCGGCAATGGCCTTCATTTTCGCTGATAACTCAGCTGCCTTGCCCCCTTTCGCAGCCTCCCAAAGCAAGACCACATCCCGCGTTTCAGCAGTAAGTTTCCGAGGTAGAGATTGGAAGACATGTGTAGCCCAGTCAGACTCTGATTTGAGGACTGCATACTTTATCACAGCTTTCTTGGTAGCTGTTGTAGGCTCCTGGTTTCCAGAGATCGGACAGTCGTAGATGGACTTGACGGCCTCGATAAGGTCTTGCTGAATAAGGATCAAGGTCAGATGTTCATGGGACGCTCTGTCGAACTTAGTGCCCTGCTTTTCTAGCTCCTCTGTAATCCTTCGAAGCTGCCTCCTGTCTCCCTTCACTGCAAACCCCTTCATTACAGTGAGCCATGGCGAAGGCTTACATTTTCGGAGTTGGTTCCAAAACATCTCCACCACATGCCGCGCTTCCTCGGGGTTCCCGTAGGAGCATAGGAGATTGATGTAGGCAAGCAGTGGTTGCTGATTAACATTGTTGGGACCAAAGCCCCTATCAGAACAGAGCTCTAGGAAAGCAAAACGTGCTACTTTCTGCACTGCATCGCGGGATTCCTCCAGACATCGTGCTTCCGAGAGGACAGACAGAACATTTTCAAGGTTCTCTGTGGAAAAGACTGCTTGGTATTCCTCCGGCTCTAGCTCTTCCTGCTGTGACTTCAGGTGCTTCCACGTAACTATAAGAAGTCGAGCGTGGAAATCCGTGATAACACCAGGCGTATCGACGCGAGAAGTGAAAAAATCTCGGAAGGCCTTTGCTAGAATATCGTTTGTCGGAGGTCTGCTTTTGTCCGCCAATGATCTGGAAAGATCTCGCATGGGCTTCAAGCCTGTCTCTGGAGATAGAGGCTTTGTCGATGACTGCTCAGTAGCAGTAGGGGGAGGAGGGAAGTTGAAGGCGAACAGAGTCCGTCGTTGTAGGTAGTGCGGGGAGCGAAGGGTCAGTCTCCTTCCACGAAACGAAGACAAAAGCGGAGGCAGGCCTCTTCGTCCATGGCACTGCGCGAAATGGATAGGCTCGTTGTTCAAGATCGCGCGAAATACATTCTTGGTCAGATGGGACTGCATATTGCGCGCATAGTCTGCGAGATTGGCGTAAAATCGACGCTCAAGATGATGATGCTTCTCAAGACTGAAGCGGATATCGAGTATATCAATTGTCCGAAGGATCACTGTATCATAATTAGGCAATTGTCATCAGCCACTGTATGAGGATCGCGATCAGAGAGCAAAAGCAGCAGAAGTGGAAGACGCTGTAATATGCCGTATCTGTATGTGAGGGTAACCCGGAGCTTCTGGCTCTCTCCGCGGCTGGAGAAGCGCGACCGCTTCTTGGCGCTACGGACATCTGCTGGAAAAGTTGCGGGCATCTTCATCCGCCGGTAGTTGATGCGCCTACCTTCAACAAACTTCAATCCAGATTCTATTGAAGAGCGTCATGTCTCTCAATATCTTCTCGTCGCCCTTGTCCCGGGTGGCTCATACCAGCAGCAAGGTCCTGTCCGGCTGCCGATGGAACTCGACGTCTTCCACTGTGTCTACGACGACTACTTTCACATCACAACGCTCTCCTAGTTCGCATGTACAGAGTAAGTGAAGACCTGTCTTGGGATCATAGACCTAGTTATTCTATGAATTGAACTTTATAGGATAGTAACTGACGTATACATCAGGCGTCAGAAACCTAGCACGACGTCGACTGCCGAACCGCCAAAAGTTCCTGGAAGACCAGAAATCTCAGGGAGAAAGCAGAGTCCTGGAGAGATTCCAGACCCGAGAATGGAAGGCTGGTGATATCTATGCGCCTCATGACTTGAGTCCTGCAGAGATGAAGAAGTGGAGGAAGCGCTACAGTCCCTCCACAGATGCATTTGATGCCCTGAATATGAACCCTCTCGATCACTACAAGGTGCGTACTCTCGTTTCCCGGCTGGTAAAAGCATGATGAGGAAGCTAACTTGTCCATTCTTTGGCGGCAGAACTTCTCCATTATGTCCGAGTACATGACCTCGATGGGCCGTATCAAGCACTCCAGCCAAACTGGTCTTCGCCCGGTTAACCAACGGAAGATCGCCAAGGCAATTCGCAGATCTATTGGACTTGGTCTCATGCCCAGTGTTCACAGACACCCGGAGATTCTGGCCGCAGAAGCGAAGGCCAGGATGGATTCGGGCAGCGTTGCGTGATTGCATTACATTATAGTCGACTTGCGTTCAGAACATAAGTCAAGCCTGTCGCGGATGGACCTTGAGGCGATGTATACTACATTTTAAACGGCGTATTTAAATAAAGATGTACCTTAGATATGGAACACACGGTCGAGTCCCTAGAGTAGTTGCAATTGCTCTACTTTCTAAACCTCCGTTCTTTTCTTTTTATGTTTGATTTAATCTATCTTATCCCTACTGCTTTTATTCGAATTAGACTTTCCCAAACATACTTAGAATACAATGTCGTCTTCAAACAGGTCGCTGTTTCGAATGTTGCCTACGGTAGTGTTTACGATGTCACCGAACCCCACCACTCACCTCCGCACGGCAGACAGCTCCACGTACTGAGGCACTGCTTCGATTACCTTCGCATCCTCTGAACACTGTTCATCCTGTCTCCTTGAGAGACCATTACTCGTTGATATCTGACCCTACTAGATACTATAGACATGTCCATAAAGAATGGTATGATCTCTTTATGACAAGCATGCGGCATTTAGGCTGATTGTGCCAGAGTCCATCTGGGCTGCGAGCCCCTCCACCACGAGGGGTCAACCCACGCAGCTTGCTTCTGACGCGAAGGGAGAGCGGCTCTCGTATGCGGTATGTCTCCATTATACCGAAGACACCATAGAACCTAGAATATTACTGATACTTCTGAAAGTCGGGCAAATCGATCTTCCTCCGCTCCATTGACAACCCCACCGTCGCAAAGCAGTATACCGAACACAAGGCGCTGACCACAGTCGCACGGTTCTCCCCTTCTGGCGCCTATGTTGCTAGTGGTGATGCTGCAGGTACAGTAAGAGTTTGGGATTGTTTGGGCGAGGGTCTCACGAAGGGAGAGTACTTCATCACCAGTGGGCGCATCAACGATCTGGCATGGGATGGAGACTCGCAGCGCATTATCGCCGTCGGTGATGGCAAACAGAGATATGGTCACTGTATAACAGCCGATAGTGGAAACAGTGTTGGTGAAATTGCTGGCCACACGCAAGCAATCAACTCTGTGTCGATTAGACAACAGCGCCCACTGCGAGCCGCCGCAGCAGGTGACGACAAGACACTTGTTTTCTACCATGGTGCTCCCTTCAAATTCAACACCAGTCTGAAGGATAACCATATTAACTATATCTACGGTGTTGGTTTCAGTCCTGATGGATCTACACTTGTCAGTGTCGGTGGTGACCGGAGAATCTGGTTGTACGATGGCAAGACCGGAGAAGCCAAGGGCCAAATTGGTGAAGGAGAACATAAGGGCAGTATCTTTGGAGTCTCATGGTCCAATGATTCCCGGAAATTCGTCACAGCTAGTGCTGATCGCACTGTCAAACTTTGGGATGTGGAAGCTGGAAAAGCTGTTCAGACTTGGGCTCTTGGAGAAGAAGGATCTTCGAATGTTCAAAACCAGCAAGTCGGAGTCGTTTGGCCTCATGGCCGCAGCGACGGACTTATTGTCAGTCTTTCCTTGAGCGGAGATCTCAATTACCTTGTTGAGGGCAGCCAAACGCCGAGACAAGTAGTCCACGGTCACCAGAAGAATATCACGTCCCTGACCCATTTCGGTGGTGACAGCGACAAGGAAACCCTTTGGACCGGAAGTTTCGAAGGAAGAGTTTGCAGCTGGGACGTCGCAACGGGAACTGCCGATGAAGTAGACGGTGCTGGCCATGGAAGCTATGTATGTGGCCTAGCACCGACTTCTGAAGGAAGTGGAAGGGTATACAGTGTCGGCTGGGACGACACTATTAGATCCGTTGATATCTCTGCTAAGACATACACCGGTAGCTCATCAAAGCTATCAGGCCAGCCGAAGGGTATTGCCGTTGGAGACTCGACGGTTCTGGTCGCCAACTCTGAAGGAGTCGAGATCTTCCAGGATGGAACGAAGTCTGGCGATTTCACTTCGAAGTCCGCATTGACAGCTGTGGCAGCTCACGGAACTACTGCCGCCCTTGGAACTGAAGATTCTTCGATTCAGATCTGTACTGTTTCCAGCTCCAGCCTCACCCCGAAGACCGATATTAAGGCGTCGCGAAACCCGATATCTGTTCTAGCCTTTTCACCTGATGGATCCCTTCTAGCTGTCGGTGACTCTCGCGGTCGTGTGCTTGTCTTCAAGGTTGCTGATGGTAGTCTGGTGACTGACCGCTGGACGGCTCACACCGCGCGTATCACTTCTCTCGCCTGGAACAAAGCTGGAACCCACATTGTCAGTGGTGCACTTGACACGAACATCTTTGTCTGGAGTCTGGCAAAGCCTGGGGATTGGCTGCAGGTGACTAATGCCCATAAGGAGGGTGTTAACGGTGTATCTTGGATCGAAGGGGATCGTAAGATAGCCTCCGCAGGTGCCGACGCGACTGTCAAGGTATGGGCCGTGGAAGGCCTGGAGTAAGGATAGTTTTGTAGTCTACAACTATTACTGTCTCCATACGGTGGCATATCTATGAACTATCCTACTAGGTTTGTTTATGTCTACGCTGCAGCAGCCCAGAAACACTTATGATTTCAGTAAAGAAAAATAAATATAGAATTCAATCAACCACAAACCAAATAATAGAACCTCTTGAACCTAGCTCAGCTGTTTGGAAAATGAATGTCATATTCGCTATATATGAAGTTTCACTGTCTATAGATGTAATGACGTGCGCCCATGAAGGGGGCCGTGGCAACAAAGCAGAAAGTGACCGACTCGACTAGCTAACTACTAGAAGCTACGCTGCAAGAGCAGAACTCGCGTGACGACGTGCACCACAGCATTGCAAGCACCGAACCTCAAAATGCATTAAGATCACAGGAAGAGACCGGCGACAGCTGTGAGAACATGGCATCACCGCCGGCGCCATCATATCATATCGGTTCCTTTCGACGCAAGGTAAGCGGCTCATGCGGCATCTCCGAAGCTGTCTGACAGCTAGCTAGCTGGGTAGTAACTAATCGTTCTGCGATGTACTGCAGTTGCGAAATGCGACATTTATTCTGCCTCATACAGGTCAACGTCTGAGAGGACTTGTTAACCTACGGAAATCCGGCTCCTCGACGGACGACAGCGAAGATGAGCGAACACCGCTCTTGCGCAACGGCGAAGCGCCTACAGAGCGCGGCGGGACTATATCGAAGATCTACGGCAATGCATATAACCTCGGGGAGCGGGCCTATCGGTTTGCCATTTCAGATGCAGGCAAAGGCGTGTTCAAATGCAGTGTTGCGTATCTACTGGGGTCTCTTGCAACTTTTATACCCGCGATAGCGGCATTTCTCGGCCACCAAGATGGGAAACATGTTGTAGCAACGATCACAGTCTACTTCCACCCTGCGCGGTCAATGGGAAGCATGTTCAAAGCTCTGATATGTGCCTTCCTTGCTTTCCTCTACGCTGCGTTCATTTCTCTCACGAGCATGTGCGTAGCCATGTTCTTCGAGGATACCCTCGACTTGCTCCCTGTTGGTCATGCACTGGTGCTCATTATATTCTGCGGCGGCGGTCTAGGGTTTATTGGATGGATAAAATTAAGGCTTGGTGATCCTTTAGTGAACGTTGCTTGTTCTCTGGCATCGCTTGCTACCATCACAGTCTTGACGAAAGAAGGAGCCGTACAGAAAGGCGACTTGTCTTTCGCTAAGATCTCCCAGGTCCTCAAAATGGTCATCATGGGTGTAATTGCTACTATGTCAGTATCGTTCCTCGTTTTTCCTATATCTGCACGCAAGCAGCTCCGCTCAAACTTGATTACTATGACCGATACACTTGCTGGCATGCTAGGACTCATTACAGAGAGCTTCCTTCGCGGCTCAGAAGAGGAGCTCCAAGGAGCGGAGTACACTGATGCCTCAGCCCGGAATAAGAAAGCCTATAGCTCGCTGGACAAATTGCTGAAAGAATCAAAATTGGAACATTACGTGGTAGGCACAGAGAAGGAGTACCGCCTGGAGAAAAGACTCGTCCGTTGGGTGCAGAATACAACTCAGAATATGGGTGGACTGCGAAGCGCGGCCACACTGCAATTCGAGTTACTCAAGCAGAGTCGAGTAGCCTACGGTAAACATCTTTCCGAAGGGCAGCCGTTTTCAAGAATCAGTTCCTCGCCGCTGGGAACTCCCTATCACGAGCACCAGTCGATCCTTTCCTCGCCCTCGCATGAGGAATCTGAGGAGCACGCAGTCATCAGCAGTCCCGATATGGATTCCCAGGCTGTTCCTCTGAAATCGCCAGAAAATATATTTGAACTATTCATCACTCATCTGGGACCCTCCATGGTATTTACCCTCCCCACCTGTTTATGAGATGCTAGATACTGACCTATTTATAGCGATCTCTTGCTTTCACTTTAAAGGAAATTCTCGAAGAACTACCGTTCGAACCTACTCCTGACCATAGGGTCATCGTCAACAGTAAATTCAGAATCAGTTTGGATCGTGCTCTTAGTCTCTATCGTACTTCTAGAGAAGAGGCTCTGAATTCCGTCTACAAACAGAAAGAAATCATGAGAACTAGGTCCCTTGAAGTAGAAGCGGATATTGAAGAAGTAGCTGCAAGTTGTGGGCACTTCAGTTATTCGCTTCTTGACTTCGGAGAGCAGCTCAAGGATCTATTATCAATTTTAGATGAACTACAGCTTGAATCAGAGGAGAGACCAAATGGGCGGTCATGGAATTGGCTGAAGTTCTGGCATTGGAGGACTAGGAACAACAAGGATCCTGATGTTGGTAAGCTATCACAAGTGCTCGGTCCCAGTTTAGACATCTTTCAACTGACCACCTCCTTTAGAACGGTTGCGCATATCGGGACCAAAAAGCCTATCAAATACGATTCCTATTCCCCAGGGAAAGCGAAGTGGAACCCAGGCCAATTCAAAAAGAGATCGTTTGAAAGAACGACTTGCCTATCGGATCTGGAGATCACTTAGCGTGTTCAGACGAGACGATACCAAGTTTGCCATCAAGGTCGGTGCTGGTGCGGCATTATATGCGTTGCCATCTTTCCTAAGTGCTACACGACCCTTCTACTCACGCTGGAGAGGAGAATGGGGCCTTCTATCGTACATGCTTGTTTGTTCGATGACTATCGGTGCGTCGAATACCACCGGATATGCTCGATTCCTGGGAACATCTTTAGGGGCAGCTTGCGCCATTGGAGCTTGGTACATCACTTCCGGGAATGTGTTCTTCTTAGCTTTCTTGGGTTGGATTATGGCAATGTGGACCGCCTATATAATCCTTGTGAAGGGCCAGGGCCCTATGGGGCGGTTTATTATGCTTACATACAACCTCTGTGTACTATATGCATACTCGCTCTCTCAGAACGACAGCAATGGCGACCAGGACGAGGGCGGTACTCACCCGGTCATTACGGAAATTACGCTTCACCGGGTTGTTGCAGTCTTATCTGGCTGTATCTGGGGTATTATCTTCACCCGGCTGCTCTGGCCCATTAGTGCCCGACAGAAATTGAAAGATGGATTAAGTCTGCTCTGGCTTCGCATGAGTGTGATTTGGAAACGCGATCCATTGTCGACGATGGTCCAGGGGAAGGAGACAGCTGAATACATGGATGACCGAGAGAAGCTGCTAGTAGCACGCTTCATGTCTCATCTTGAAAGCCTCCAAGCATCTGCTCGTGCTGAATTCGAACTCAAGAACTCATTCGACGATGCTCTGTACACAAGTATCCTCCGGCGCACAAGGAGTATGGTGGATGCATTTCACGCCATGAATCTAGAGATCGTTAAGAATAGGCAAACTTCTGAGGGAGAGATTGCCCTTCTCCAATATACTATCGAAGAGAGGTCGCAATTAACCGCCCGCATTAGCCATCTATTGTCCGGTAAGTCGTGCCAATATTCTATATTGGGTCCATAAAGTCAGAATGTTGACAGGTCCTAGTATTGGCGTCATCCATGAAGCTTCAATATCCTTTGAGCGATGTTCTCCCGAATATTGAACATGCCAGGGATCGATTGCTATCGCGGATCTTCCATTACCGCCAGGATAGGAGCGTCTCTCTGTCGACGACGGACGAAGACTATGCGCTCCTCTACGCCTATGGTATGTTATAACCCCAGAGCCTTAGTGTTTATCCAAGATACAAATGCTGATTTCAATAGCCCTGGTCACTGGACAGCTCTGTACACAGATTATGGGTATTATGGACGACATTGGGAAGCTATTCGGCACATTAGATGAGGATGTAGTTAGGCTCCAATAGACGCAAAACGGCATCAGCCAAAGCAATGTAAAAAATAGCGCTGGGAGTTCGTAAAATCTGCGAATCTTGTAGAGAAATAATACGAAATAAATTATTCTGCGTCGTGGTTCTCCCCAGGATCGTTTCCGAAAGCGAGCGTGACGCTGCGAAGGGCGCCCTCGTGCGTCTCTGCTTTTGGTTCGGCGGGAGGAGGACGAACATGAAGATGCAACCTCCATCCATCGATGGCTTCGCGACCACGACCATTTCCATCCCCGCGTTTGTCTACTGCGCCCGCGAGACCACTGTCCATCCAAGGGCGCGATCCATCGCACTTGATGAGTCCTAGTGCTCCTCTCTTCGGCTTCGCGCAGCCCGTCGCGTCATAACGAGTTCGCAACGACCATGCAGATCGACCCAGCAGCTTTGAGTCGGACAGACTCTACGTCGACATCAACGTCGGCTGCGAAGCCGGCAGCTGCTACTGGCTCGTCGACGACGCAGAAGTCGACCAAGGCTCTCATCTCTGTTCCGCGCCTGGACCTGGAACCCGTCTATACTGAGCTGAAGGCCGCCATCGGGGACAACTGGGCGGAGTACAAGCAGGCCACAGCCCTCTTCCTTCTAGGTACGTGAACCTGACCCCCTGGTATGGTCCATATTATATTTGCGATCGCCTTGGAGTGTCCAAACAATTGCTAGCATGTCGCTGACCTTTTGATGCCCAGGTCATCTTAACCAGAGCGAGTTCTCCTCACGTGTCGACCATATCATATGCGCCGATGCGAAGACCGAACATCTCCATAATAGCTTTATATGTACAATTATCGGGAACCTTACGAGGGACCTTCCTGACCATGGAGTCGCCAGCTGGGTATCTGCGAATGATAAGCCTACGGTGGTATCTAAGCCGGCCTCCGGGGATGCGGCCGAGCAAAGGCTCAAGACCGAGGTCATGCAGCTACCCCCTCGAGACCGTCGGAGGATAAAGGCGATCCAAGAGGTAATAACCCCTGGCCCCTTGAGAGACCAGATCCTATCATGACCGAACCGATGCTGACGGTTCATTCCACCAGCCTGACCCCAGCGAAGTGGCGCGAAACGAACTTGAAGAATATCGCCAGGCGAAGCAAATAAAACTACCAACACAGGTACCAGCAAGTGCAGGTGGATTGAACAAGACAAGTAAGACCTAGGAGCTTCTCCCATGCGAGCTGTGCTGCGTTGCTAAACATATATCTTTCGAACAGACTGGGAACTCGAGATCAGAAAACGATATGCGCAGCCCCTCGCGGCAGAAACTGGCGAATTTCCAGATGCTGAATCGATACACGCTCGTATGGTACCCATATGTTATGAAGAATCTGTTGTCAGCGGGGCCGGTTTCACTTGTGCAGAGTTCATGGCTATTGCAACGGAAACTTTCGTCAAGGAAGTTCTTTCCAGCGTGTTTGCGCGGACGAGGTCAAATGGACCGTCTGGTACAATTAACGGCATGATGACTAGGAACTACAGACGGCAGTTAGAGCGGGAAGAGCTAGCGTTCACGCGTGGTGAGATCGCGAAAGATGTTACTACCGGGTTGCTACCGGTTGAAGCTAGGGAAGCTAGCGCCAGAAAACCTCTTGGGGTGAAGGATCTCAGGGTTTCCCTCGAGCTCGGAGGTGGACTGCTCGGTCATATGCCGTTAATCATTGACGAAATCATGGGTGGATATGTCGAGGACGAACTAGAAGCAGAGAGGCAGGACATTCTGAGCGAAATCGCCAACGGTAACAAGATCGAGTCTCAACCCAGTCCTGTAGACGAGATGGAGATAGACGAGGATGGCTGGGACTGGGAAGGAGGCGCCACAGATGACAGGGAACAACTGGACTCCTTGCTTGACGAGTGCCTCTCCATGGCAGCTTGATATCATGGCCGCATTTTCTAACCTTTGCTTTCAATATCATTTCTCGTGGTCTGCCGCTTGCCGCTGCTGCTCAGGGCATCTTGCCCAACAGAGCTCGCACAAGCATATCTGGAAGATCTCACAGGTAGAGAACTTTCCTATCTCACGGGCATTCATATTTGCATTGCGTGGAGTTCATTGAGGATCTTTCTCTTTTCGTATTTTCTGACTCTTCTTCTCTTGGCTTTGTCCTCTCTTGTGTTACCAAAAAGAAATCTTGACTACAGTGATGGAACAAGACGGGGGCGTTCAATTGACGACCTCCCGCAGGAAGGGGAGCATGTATCTTTTGTCCTTACTGTATCCGGACAGGGGCTACGGTAGATACCCATGTGTTGATATATCGTTGTGTTTATGCTCTTTTGCTTTTCTTTTTCTTTTCGCAGAGCAGATTGGGTATAGCTTAATCAATTATGCAGACAGAATAAAAAGCATACTTATTATTCGATCAAGAGCTTCTGGTAAGAGACATATCACGCTTAATCAAGAATATGATGTCTCTGGGACATGTGGCAATATTCTGGAAATACCATAGAGCACGGCTGCATTCTACATGACCAGATATAACCATCGGAGAGAAATAAAAACTGTAAGTGAATCGCGTCCTTCTATTTCTAGGTCATCATCTGCATTCAAAGCACCTCTGCACTATACATATGAGTACAAAGTAATATGAATAAACCCCACAACCAGCAGCCTTATCAAACGCCAATGCTAAGATAATTATACAAGAAAAGAGCAGTGGTAGCAATAGCCAACTTCAAGAGTCTCATGCCTTGTGTTCTTAAAAACTTTTTGAAAACGCTATGCAAGACGCTCCACTACCATCTTTAATATCTCCTCCGTGGTCTTATAAGCGTTAGCCGGGTCTTTGGCGACAGATTGCCAGACTTCGCCATGTTTGGGCTCCGTGGCTACGCACTTGGCCAGGACATCAGCTCGTTTCTCCTGTAGCGATGTGTTAGTTCGTATATCCTACGTGGAGGTTTCTCCTCGTGCAACGGGTTTCGAAAACTCACCTCAGTGCCGTGCTGGAGGAGGAACTTGTAATACCATGCCCACGCATCTCCTAGGTCGCTGTTCGCGACGATAGCTTTCTCAAACCAGGTCATGGCCTTCTCCAGCCTTCGTTCGCCCCAGAATATGCGAGCAACAGTGACGAACAAGACAGGGTCATTATCCACTTTCTTGATAGCCTCCAAACTGCGTGGCTTCCGTTGCGTTCTCGGCTCCAGGTACCAGATGCTCTCACTCCAGAGTAAGCCGGAGTCGGGCACTTCTTGCAATGCTTTGGCCATCAGCACCTTGGCTTGGGTGATGTTGTTGGCTCGTCGCTCGACTCTGACGCTCTCAGTCCAAAGCTCCGCGTTCTTGGGCACAGCAAGACGAGCCCGGTCAAGAACAGAACGAGCCTTAACGACAAGGCCTGCCTTCTCCTCCAGCCTCGAAGCAAGAAGCCACAGAGGGACTGACTTGGGGCAAGCTCTGGTACCAGTACCGTACGCTTCACGGGCCTGCGGGTACTTGTTCTGTGCCTCGTAGATTTGACCTTTCATCATCCAGAGTTTATCGGCCTTGGGATAGAGCTGAAGACCTTGGTTGACCAGGTCAAGTGCTTCATCAGTATTACCCAGTTGGCGCTCGAACGCCACGCTCTTGATCCAAACACGATCTGTGCCTGCTTCGCGACGAGCTGTTGCAAGGAGCTCTCTAGCTTGATCAGTTTGCCTTGCATCTGCTTCAAGTTTCACCGCAGCAAGCCAGATATCCTCGTTGTTGGGGTTTTGGTTGAACGCTCTTCCCAGGACTCTTCTGGCATTATCGATCTCTCCGGCTTGCCACTTCTCTTTTGCAAGCTGCATCCAGAGAACCTCGCTTTGAGGACATGCTTCCACAGCCTTCTCCAGGACCTGCCAGAGAGCTTCCTTGGTACCGTGATTGCGCTCCAGATCGGCTGCAGCAAGCCAGATAGACTTCCGGTTCACAAAGACACGAAGAGCGTAGGCGTATATAGCCCTAGCAGTCTCATATTTACCCCTGGCAATACTGCTTCTCGCATCCTCCATCCAAATATCCTTCCTGTCGTCATCTTCGTCCAATCCCCAACCGAGGGTTTCGCGAATAATGGCGCCACAGGTCAGCACTGCACCCTCCTCTTCGCATTTCTCAGCCTCAGCAATCCACTCCTCTCTCTTGAGCATAGCATTCTCTCTCGCCAGAGACTGGACAGCTCTCTTCATGACATTGACCTTATCAGCAGTACCCATCTGTTCCTGCAATCTGGCAGCAGCAATCCATACTTCATGGCTTGTCGGGACGGCTTTGCGCGCAGCGTTCAGGACCTTCTGTGCGTTCTCGGGGGTCTCAAGGCGAGCCAGTGCAAGCCAAAGCTCAACTGAGAGAGGAATCATCTCCACTGCTTTCGCAAGTAGGAGACGAGCATCGGCCGGATCCTCTTCCAGATTCACAGCTTCCTTCCAGATAGCGACAGACTGCGGAATGTGGAGGATTGCTTGTCTGAGGACGTTCTTCTTTGCGCGGGGTTCAGTCTCAAGTCTCATGGCTTCAATCCATAACCTCGTGGACCGGTCATTGTTCTTAATCGCATTAGCGGCTATAACCTTCGCGTTATGGCCTTCATTAAGTCGAATGTTCTCCAACCAAGCGTCCTCACTTTTAGGACACAGTTCACATCCTTTCGCGATATAATTCCTAGCCGCACCAATTCGTCCAGCCAGTTCCTCTAGACGAGCAATCGCAATCCAACCGGGCGCGTGCTTCGGGTTTGTCCGTGTAACGGACTCTAGCAGAACACGGACACGCTTGATATCACCAATTTCCACCTCACCAGCTTTCAATTCCGACTTTGTCAAGCTGGTCAAGTATCCCTTCGGGTCGATGTTTGTCGCGCTCCCGGATGCAGTATCAGCAGTCGATCCCTGGGCTGCCTGATCCAGTCTGACCTGCAGCACTTTGTCTCGAGCCGCTCCAATGTCAGCGAAGTTGGTCATGGTTCCGTCTGCGTTTTCTCCACCGCGCACATCGGTCTGAGTGCCATCTTCAGCAACGGTCGTGTCGAACTGCGTAGTATCCCTTGCACTTGCGATAACACTGTCTGGAACAGCGTAGAAGCGTTGCCTGAGGTTCTGCTTCGCGCGTCTATTCTTGCCCGTGAGATCTCCAACTTCGGGGATATTCGCCCAGTCTTCATCTGAGACAGTAGCCAATGAGCGCTTCAAATCAGCGAATTGTTGTTGGATCTTCGGGTTGTTTCGTTCGTATTCTTCTCGCTCTTCTCGTTCTCGAGCTTCCCTAAAGATGGCGAAAGGATTCACGTCGGTATTCTGTCCAGATCAACCGAAGACCGGATGAACAAACGGCTTTCAATAAATACAGGGAATGAGGAGAGTGTGGTGTTGGGTCAAAGAAAGCGGGATGCTACTAACCTTCTTGCTTTTCTGCGCCTGTCCATCCTCTCATCAACCTCCTTGTATAT
This sequence comes from Paecilomyces sp. PK2413, assembly GCA_023624055.1. Taxonomy (NCBI): domain Eukaryota; kingdom Fungi; phylum Ascomycota; class Eurotiomycetes; order Eurotiales; family Thermoascaceae; genus Paecilomyces; species Paecilomyces sp. PK2413. The sequence continues at coordinate 1,873,430 of JAMADQ010000007.1, read as the reverse complement.
GCGGTCTGCCTCGTCATCTTCCTGATCGTATTGCCCGTAGGCGAATAGTCCAACTTCGTTCTCCGGGTCTTGAAAACGCTCGTCGTCTTCCTCCTGTTCCTCTACCTTGGCTTCTCCTCGGCCCTTTTCACGTCCAGCTCCATAGGCGGTGGGAGGCGCTGTTCCCAGAAGCTGCGCCCGCTTCGCGAGAGCTTCTTGGATCTGTTCGGGCGTGGGACCTTCTCGTGCGGGACCAAGATCTGATCTGGTGGTGAAACCGGTCGCACCTCTACCCAGACCTGCGACATAATTTTCAGGCGCGGGCTGGCTCAGGAAATCTTTCCGTCCGAACGACATGGTCGCTGTGTGTAAATCGAGGGACGGGCGGCTTGGCCTGGCGAGTATATGGGGAGAGGTTCAGTGAAGCTCTTCGCAGAGCAGCCGTCAAGTCTGTAAATACTCCAAGTCGGTGGCGTCTCAGTCGTTGTTCCCAGAACGGGCATCGCAGAAATGTTAGACCGACAACGCCTCCGATCTTATCTTATCAGCATATCGAACTATATACGGAGTAACATCGTTCCAGATAATTTTGGTGATCAACGTCTTGCGAAAATAGCAAATATCCCTGTTAGTGATGTAGACACGGAGTTCTCAGAAATGTCCATTGTACTCTTCCCTGTAACATCCCCGATTATGTGCCAGAGGCTTTCTGTGGATCATCTATCACGCTGCTTTAGTTTTAACAACAAAAGGACCATGGCATTTCTGCATCCCGGTATTTCGAGATCCGAATGCACATGGTATAAAAGTACAACGTCCAGTTGCAAGAACATTTATTTGCTGATGTAGGAACATATCAGCGAACGGTGAATAGTCTTGATGGCAAGGCTGACCAGCAGTTCCTCCTTTCCAGAATGATATCTACACTATAAGCACTATCCACAGCACAGGATTACTGAGAGCTACTTGCACATCCATCGTCCCAGGCTGCAGGTAAATCGAGAGCTCCAGCAAACGCTAATAAATGATCAAATAGAAAAATGCGGAGACTCTTGTTCTCAACAAGTTCAAAGTGACTTATCCCTCCTTTTAATTTTTTAACTTTCACAGGTATCAACGAATCATAATTTGAGAGCATAAGAGTGACGGTAAGTGGTGTTATACCCTAGACTCCCTTAAAACAACCTTATTTGACAGGTAATCCTTGGAGCAACCGGACCGCTAAACGTAGGACAACATTGCAGAGGCCGTGACGAGATGTACTGAAGTTTCTCATAGGCGACACATAATAACAGATAAAAAACCAGGCCGTCCGAACTCCTCTAGATTTCACCTTTAGGATTATTTTGTTATGTACTGTTCACGCACTGGAGCGATCGACTCCTATGGAAACTCGTTATTTCATTTCATAGCCCGCCGAAGCTAGAAGAGGAAGACTGTTCTCCCGTAGGCCGGAGATGGGCACTCGAATCCTGAAACAGGCTCTGCCAGATGAATGCCTCGCTTAGCAGGAGCTCAATGTCCTTCTCAGTCCAGTCGCGTGTCGGAAGAGCCTGGAGAAACATCATAATCTCCTGTACAGAGTCTGTCAGTCGTCTTGTGGTGGTCGCTGTAGAGATAATATGAATCTAACCTGAAAATCCATTTTGACCAACTGATCGGACCACTTGACAAGAAAGGCCGCGCAGACATAGAGATGGAAGCGGGAGAAGCCCTGTTCTTCAGCCTATCACGAAATTAGCCCATCCTTACGAGGCTGCAGAGGGAAAGACATACCAGGTAGGTGTCCCACATGCGAATAGTATTCTTAATGCTTAATTCCCTCATGAGCAAGCAGTTCATCCACCTAAAGCTAAACTGCATGAACTCAACGCCCTCGTTCTCAAGATGTTTGGCAAGAGCAGAGTCAATGCGGGTAGTTAAGTCGCGCAGTGCTTTGACTTGCCTGTGAATACCAGGCTGAGCATAGATGTAGTTGTCTTGAATGCCATCTAAGAGCTTTGTGAGACACCAAAACGAGTCTGCCTCTACCGCGTCCAGCACTGATCTGGGTAATTGACCGGGATCCATTCCCTTTTCGACATCCAGATCTGTCATGTACATCCCCAGGAACACTTGCCAGAAAGGTGTGACAAGATCATTAATTCCTTGCACGTAGCCACTTGCGGGATGTCTAATGGCCCAAACATAGAGGATTCTCTCCAGGGAGCGTTGCGTTGCTTCATAGCCGTAAAGTTCGAGATGCGGGTTAGTACGTGGGACATCGATGCTGATTTGATGCCATATAGCTTCATCCAGCCCGCGTCCTCGACCCGAATTGGAGCCTGTATTCCCCGATGTAGATGAGAGACCGGCAACGGTGCTTCGCTCAAATGCCTGACGAACCCCATCAAGATACTCTTTTCGCTTCCTCTCCAACGTTGACACGCGTCTCTCGCTGTTAGTCGGGAGATAGCCTAGAAGCAATTGCCATGTCATTGCCCGAGCTTCATCAGGAACTCCCGACCATGCTAGATCCCGGAGTTGGGGCAAGGAGACCGTGCTCGCCTGGAGGATTCGTTTAAACTTGTTGATTCTGCCTATGCGCGCCGAATGCATCTCCACTTCCTTGGGCGTCGCGCCAGGTGGCGGTGGAGAATGGTTGATCAGGTTCAATGCATTCGCCGGGTCTTTGAGTATGTCCTTGTACTGAGGTCGAAGTATCTTGCCTTCGGGTTTCTTCGCGTTTGGATATAAGGATGCGCCTCTCTCTTCTGCAATATCTGAGCTGTTCGCTCGCTGTCGACCACTGCCCAGGGCATAACTGATGCTGGAAGGATTGCTATCGCCCCGACCTCCTGGGTCGCTCAGCTTGTTCTGCAATGCCCTGGACTCTTTGTCCCTCTTTCTGCGCATGCTGGCAAGGCTAGGAAGGCCGAATTCATCTTCGTCATCGTCATATACGATTTCATCGTCGTCGTCATCATCGTCCTCTTCATTATCATTGCTCCAGCCTCCGACGCCATGGGACAGTATACTCGAGTATGGCTGATTGGTGGGTGGTAGGGAATTGCTTCCAGCTCTAGAAGGCGGCGAAGCCAACGGTCGAGAACCCGGGGTTGATGAATATCGCGGGGGTGTCCGTGGTCGCGTATGGGGAGATGCACCGCTGCCAGAAGTAACAAAAGTCAGCCCACATGTCCTAGAGTCCGCATATCTTACTGGATTGGTCCATGTCACGAACGTCAGGATATTCGCATGCGAGTAAGAAGCCCCAACGACGGTGTTGGAATCATAGGGCTTGGAGGCGCCTTGAGGCTGCGACGCTGATCTGCCTTTCCAGAAAGGTGCGCCTGTCCGTCTAGAACCAGTTAGCATCTAATGATACCACTGAGCTGACCAGCAACCAGGAAGCGCATTTCGTCTCATGGGTATATATAGTACATACTCGGAGCGGTCTTCAGAATGAACAAGAGCATCGAGTTCATGTCAGCTACAACGCCCAATTTAGAACAATGTGATGGGAGTGAGGTACGAACCGACCTGGACCATCTCCTGGGAATACATGTTAGCCGTCATGGACCTGATATCGCCATTGGCAGTAGTGAGGGGTTACAACGGACCTGCTGCTGGCCTTTATTGCTTGCCATCTGCCTAGCTCTCTCAACTTTCAAATAACATCAGGAGCACAAAGAGAGTCTGGTTGTGTCTGGAAAGATCCACATGAGCTCTAAAACACACAGAACCCTAGCCAGAGAGATATGCCGTGAATGTTGAGGGTCTGTCTGTCCGATGGTGTTCGCTATCTCGTCCTCCACATCGACACCTCCACCGTTTCTGCCACAGGCCCAGGGCGGTGAACAGCCCGAGAGACTGTCCTGAACTCAATGATGGATGGAATTTGCCCCAGCGTGAACTCTCCCGATCGCTTAGCCGTAAGCGAATCAACTTCAGATCCTCCGTGCTCTGGCATCTCGAGAGGACTCTTGCCAGTTACTGCTGTCGGTCCTTCATCACCACCACATTCCCCTGCGGCAGGACCATCAATCACTGCCATAATAATACTCGCTGATCCCTTGCTCCTTTCCCATTTCGTCACGCTCCCTCTTTCTCTCAGTTATCGAGTGCCAAGCCAGCCCTACGTTGCCTGGTCTGTCCGAGGGGCTGGGTGATCGAACTGTTGTCTTTCTCTTCCACTTCATAACACGTCTACAGCGCCCATAGTTACCTGCTGGTCAGATATTGGCGAGGTTTGATTTCTTCTTTTCTCTAGCATTGTAGCCAGTGACCATCATGACCGAACCAGAGGATCTCGAGGAAGATCTCTTCGCCGACCTGTACGTCAGAAGCCCATCGATCCCTTTCTTTCCTCTCTCTGGCTTGTCATTTAATATCTGACCTTCTCTTCGCAGGTATGATGCGGATGACAATGCCCACCACCAAGTGCCCACGAACGCTGCCCCGGCAAACGTTGAGTCTGCGCCTGCCTCAGCAGCTCAACCACCTGCGGAATATGTAGCCGGAGAAAACGCTACAGGCGGTTCATCGATTCAGACATATGAGCATGATCAGAGGCAGACTGATTATAATGGATCTTATCAACATGCTACTGGTGGCACGGATGTAGGTCACGGGGGAGATGCGAGTGGTACTCCCGTAGAACCGGAGACTCGAGGAACTGGGATTAAGGAAGACGGGTAAGTTAATCATCGATACAGAATGTCCCCACTCATTGTCTTTTCTTCGCTTGGAGATATTATGGCTGCAGTACGGCGACGGCACTGAGCAGGCTGTCTATATGAGCACGTGATGGGAAGTCCTATCGGCTGGAAGGGGAGAGCAGAGCTGTATATCCTCCGCTTGGTCTTGAGGTGGAAGCAACTAGCATCTGTGGTTGATTGAAGGTCATGATAATGAGGGAGGTCATGTTCACAATGATGAAGCACTGGGAGCAACGCTGGGTGTCAGTGGAGCGATCTGGTCCTAGTATCCTATGCGATACTTGGTTCCTTTTGAGCAGCGTGTGATTCCCGTGGGTCAAACCAGGCGCTGTCGGAAATGAATCCTTATGTGCTCATCTACTTGGGGGAGATATTTTGGGGCGCAAGTTTGAGCGGTCAACTGATGGCCGGAGGGTCGACGAAGGATTCTCATGGGCTTATATCGGGTCAGCAAATAATCGGCTCTTTTTCGACCAGGTCTCTGTCGATCATGTTGCAGATCAAACCCCGGAATTCCAGCGGCTGGTGTCACGAGCGACTATAGTATACAGATACTATATAGCTATTGTCGATATATCTTGTTAGAGAGCTGAGCCAGAATAGACAACCGCGACTATTCGAGAAGTGGGAATGTCAAACGGCTTTATCTAGCTTCGGGCTCTTTTAGACAGGCAGTGGATTTTCGGACAGAACAGAAAGAAAACATATCACTTGTCGCGCCTCTCGCCTTGAAACCTTGCCAGATCGCTGCGCCATGCGGCCTGCTCTAGCTATCTACTACAAACGATTTTACGAGTGCATCTCGCTGGGCTCTCGGGCCTCTTAGCCGGTTTGTAAACCAGTGAGAGCCGTTAGAATCCGTCTACATGAGCAGCAAACGCTGTGGAAGATGATAAGGAGCGGGCGGTTACAGGAGCTAGTTCATTGGCTACCTCTTTCATCTTGAAGATGCACGACATTGCAAACTTCGTGAGGCCTCTGAGGCCCGTGTACAACAGTGTGCCTCGATATCTAATCCCACCATTTGAAAACGTCTGTTTCGCTCTTTGGGGGACGGGTGGGATAGAAATACGCCAGTGCCGTCAGCCGTACAGCCAAGACAGACACTCCAGCCAACGGGGTTATGCCTTTTACTCGATGCCCTTCTTGCGATTGCGTTTATAATTGGCTACATAGTGTTTTTCCATGTATCACAGGAATTACGGCGTTTGCTAATCACTAGACTATATAGGAAAATGTTCATTGGTGGTCTGAATTGGGAGACTACAGATCGTATGCCATCCTCGTTGTCATCTATGAGATCTATCTCACTCTAACACTTTTTCTAAAATAGAATCTCTGAAGGATTACTTCTCGCAATTCGGTGAAGTCCAAGAATGTACCGTCATGCGTGATGGTGCGACCGGACGCTCACGTGGTTTCGGATTCCTCACTTTCAGAGACCCCAAGACGGTGAATACTGTTATGGTCAAGGAGCATTATCTTGATGGAAAAATCGTAAGGACTTCCCTCCGCAGCCGTGCTTCCCCCCAAGGCACACGTTATCAAGGATACCAGAGGAATGTATGCTCATACAATAGTAAGATTGACCCGAAACGCGCGATTCCCCGTGATGAACAAGAGAAGACAAGCAAGATCTTCGTCGGCGGAGTCAGTCAAGAAGCGACCGAGCAGGATTTCAAGCAGTTTTTCATGCAATTTGGCCGTGTCGTGGATGCTACCCTTATGATCGATAAGGATACCGGTCGACCTCGTGGATTCGGTTTTGTCACGTTTGACAGCGAAGCTGCAGTCGAGGCCACCCTCTCTGGACCGTTGGAGATCCTGGGTAAACCGATTGAAGTGAAGAAGGCTCAGCCTAGAGGCAACATGCGGGATGAGGAAGATCGGAGAAATCGACGTGGACGCGAAGGCTTCCGCGATTCGAGTCAGGGTGATGGCTCCCAGCAGCAACAGAACCCCCAGGGCCAGGGTGGCATGGCCGCAGGTCTCACACCACAGATGATGGCACAGTACTGGCAGAGAATGCAGCAGTACTTTGCTTTGATGCAACAACAGATGGCCATGGCAGCAGCAACCCAGGGTCAGGGCGCCATGGGTGGAATGGGCATGGGTGGCATGAACCCGGCCATGATGCAGCAGATGCAACAGATGAAACAGATGCAGCAGATGCAGATGGGTGGTAACCAGCAACAAGGTGGAATGAACGCTTCCTCGCCAAGTCCCGGTCCTGGAGCAATGCCCAACATGCCGCCGAATATGATGAATCCCGCTATGATGCAGCAAATGCAGCAAATGCAGAGCCAGAGTCAAGGAGGCGGTGCAAGCCCTATGGGAGGAAATATGTCACCAAGTAGTATGACTATGGGTGGCAACGCGATGGGTGCCAGCGGAGCGAGCATGGGCATGGGTGGAAACTTCACCGGTACGCGCGGCGGACCTGGATATAACGCCCAGGAACAACTAGCCTTCGAGCAGCAAAAGTATGAGCAGCAGCAGGCCCGCAGAGCCATCGAGAACCGAGGTTTCTCGCCTTATCAACAAGGAGGTCCAACTTCGTGGGAGGGCATGTACGACGAAGTGCCTCAGCCCAGTATTCCTACGGGGCCCCAAGGTATGAGCCGTGCAGGATCGATGGGACGTGGTATGACTCCAAATTCAAATGATAGACGTTCAACATCAGCTCAACCAAGTAAAGGACCGACGCCGCAGCCCCAGAGTGCAGCTCCCGCCAACGCTCCCACGGGGCCGAAGAACGCCGGCAAACCAGGTGCTAACTATCGCGGTGGAGGTCGTGGAGGACATCGTGGCTTCCATCCATATGCCCGAGGCTAAGAAAGGTATCTCCCTTCTATATCCTCATATACAACCATCCCATCTCTCGCACTGTGACACCATCGCTAATATACAAGGGCTTTCAGGATATCTACAACGGGGAAGATGCACATATGTGAAGAAGCGGGATATCCATAGTCTGGCACTGATCCGTCCTACATATGCAGCCCCTTGTTTCCTTCCTTTCAATCTTAGTCCTCCCACCCATCATCACCAGCGTCTTTACTAGCCTTTTTTCATTCTCTTTTTTCTGTCTTCTTTTTAATAATCTTCAAAGAGCCCTCATGAATCCACGCTACCACCACCAAACATACTGAAGACCGGAAGGCCAAACATCCCTTCCACCTAGTCTTGGTGCACGTGTTCTCTTTGCTCTCTGTTCTCTTTTCTCTACTTTCCTGTCTAGTCACCAAAATGTCTATGCGGGATCAAGAGTGTTACCAAAACCTGCTTTGCGATAATGGGGGAAATCTGCACCTGCTTCCTGAGTACTTAGTCTTATTGATTGATATCTTTTATCCGCCACGGAACATGACCAAATAGGCCTGTAAGATAAGAAAGATCACAAGTAAATTAAAAATTCGAGTTTTAACTCATGTGCCTAGACATATAGGAACTTTATACAAGTTGTAGTCAGGCTGTAGATTGTACAAGAAACCAAGTAGCTTAAGTGAAGAGCTGCAAATGAACTGGGAAGAATTTCTATAAACGTCACACAATAATGTTATACACAATGAATATTGATATGAGAGAGAGAGAAGGAAAAGGGTACGTAATCCCATAACAGTCTATCGAAGATAATAGGAGTGGTGGAAAGAGAAAAAAGAGGGCGTCTAGAAAGAAAAGAAAAGCCAATTCTTTCAGATTCACACACGACCCGGCATTCCAAAGATGATCAGATCAACATACATACAATACGATACAACACCGCGCAGGGTTGCTTTTTGGCATATACTTCTTTCCCACATGGCAGCATCTAAAAGAACAAGTATGTATTTGTCAAAGGCGGGTAGAGATTCGGTCTTATCAAAAGACATGGGACACTCCAACAGAGAATGGGAACTCGGTTTATGATGCAAGATGTTAAGGATGGAACACACAACATGGCACAGGGAAACAAAAATCAACATATGCAAATGGCGTTCAATGCTGAATAAAAATCGCTAGTTCAGTGATAGAGGGGACCAGGTCCAGATAGCATGGCGAAAGGGGGAATTCGAGAATGTAAGAGGACAGTATGAAGAAAAGCACGCTAAAGTTAAGAGTAGCTGAAAGCGTCCCGATCAAAAAAACTCCGCTCGCCCTTCCGGCTTTCAGGTGAATGTGGTGTTTTTCTTTTCTTTCTTTTTTGCCATAACTCAGAGGGCAGCACCATAAGGAGCATGCTTCTCTCCACTTGGAGATGGACTGCGTCCGTGGCTATCGTGACTCTCGCGACTGGAGCTTCGAGTATGTTTCAGATCCATCTCTTCGGAGCCAATCAATCGGTCGGTACTTTCTGTCGCGCGGTGTCGTGATCGAGGTGATCGAGGAACAGAGTCTCGGTAAGGCTCGTATGGGCCAGTGTAGTTGAACTTGTTCATTCCTTGATCGTCGAGCTCATGCTTACCTGAAGGGCGGTCCATGAGCAGGGAGTTACGAGCATCGAGCGGCGTCAAGTCGTCAAAGTCACGGTTTAATTTTTCTAGAGGTTGTCTTAGTAAACGTTGACACGTACGTTGAGTTATATTGTCCAACTTACCAGCTTCCCTTTGGCGTCTAGCATGGGGATTCTCCCTGATGCAGGCAATAATGGCATTGACGGCAATCAAGATCGCCAGCACTCCAGTGAGAGTGGATTGGATCGCGATCAGAACAATACCCGTAACAGTCTTGGTGGTCTTAGAGATCCCGAGCTCTTGGACGAAGATCAAGACGCATGCAACTGATAGCACACGGACAACCTGGATGGTAATATTGATCCATCTGGCGGATTTGGCCTCATACGGACGAGCCCAGACCAGCAGTATCAGCATCAATGCCTCCACGATAAGTTGACCAGCTGACTGGAAGAGGCCGTGGCCATCACCTGCGGCAATGATACAACCGCGAGCGAACATGTAGGCAATCGTAGGGACAAATATCCACCAGTAGTCCTTCTTGTAACTATCATAGAAGAGACTGTACTTGCGCCAAGTCTCCTGATCCTCAAACAAACGCGATGTATCACCTTCAGCCTTCTTATACTTGTGGGCAATCTGCCAGATGCGGAAACTGAAGAAACCAAGAACTCCAGTGAATATGATTAGTGTAACCGCAGCGAGCAGTTTGGCAGCCCACGAGTCACCACGAGTGAATTGGAAGACACAGTACAGCACCCACATGCCGTACATGAGAAGGATCAAGTTGGTGATTGTACGGGCGAGAAGACCCCAATAGTCTTTGCGGAAGTCGGTCAGCTTTTCCGGGAAAGTGCCATACATAGCCCACACTTCCAGGATGACCTTGAAAAGGAGAATGCCCGCGGTTATCGAGGCGATCACGATGGCAAAAATGAGCAGGATGGTCATGAACACGTTGGCTTGGGGGATCGAGAGCTCCTCGACATAAGCCTGGATGCCGGATACCATATGGTTGATGCCTCCCTCAGCGCCACCACTCGCAGTTCCATTTCCTGATCCATTCACGGACGCACTCACGTCTCGGGGGAAGATATGACCAGGGTCGGCTAGGAAGTCCAGCGTACGTTTGGCGACTCCCGCAGACTTCAACGTCGTGCCGTCTTTGGCCATGACGGTGCTGTTAAACAGAAACTCAAAGCTGTTGTCAGTCAGGTTACCACCCGTGCTGTTTCTGAAATTGTCGATGGATTGCTGCATGCTGTTCCAGGGAATGATACCTGTGCTCCAGGCGAAATTTCTGGTGAAACTGCGGTACACGGATGGATAGTCGACGCTCAGCATGCCGTTGGTGGCCATGACATGGAACCAACCCATCACGTCTCCAAACCCAGGGTGTGTCGATATACCGGCCGAGGCAGCTCCATGGCCTGCGCCTGCGGCACCAGCGCCAGCACCCAAAGCTGAGGCTCCAGACATTGCCAAAGCGGCACCTGCAATTCCTGCTGTGACATAGGAGGCGCCTTTTACTTGCGCGGACTTTCCATTGGTAACACCTGACTTAATGCAAACGATATCGCTGCCGCTGTCCTTGGATTTCAATTCTAGTTTAACGTCACCCTCAAAATCAGGGATGTTGAACGCAATGGAAGGGATCTGAGATGCAAATTGAGCAGGAATCGCTTGCGAGCCCGATGCCTGGAAAGCTCCCGCGGGCACTAGTGACGACTTGTCAGTCTTCATTCAACTACTATATTCATATGCATATATATATATATATATATTATACGTACCAGGACACATCTTCTCGACCTTCGTGGAGGGGTCGCAAGGATCGAAAGACTTCGAGTAGACTTGTTTTCCATAGGCGGAAATGGCAAGGGTTGCAATCACTTCTTGTTCCTTCGCGCTGGTTCCAGCCAGGTCGAATGTCACCATTTGGCTGCTGCGGTCGTAAGTCACGTCTAGCTTGTCGACCGTGACATCTGAGGACGGCAGACATGTCGAAAACCCTTCTGTCTGCAGAATACCGCCTGCAAATATCCCCGTGGGCAGCAGGCCCAGCGTCAACAACGCGGCCGCGGGGAACGATGTTGGCCGCATTGTGATTGTTTGTGTTGTAAAGTTCGAGTCCTCGAGAGGTCCAGGAGAGACCCGGACGGTCCAGATATCCCGGCCTAATCAATCAAAAAGGAGTGTCAAGACGAGGATACCACGCAGCTGTCGAGGATTGTCTTCAACAGACGGTAGCCCTTGTCGCAGTCGATTCAGTCTCAAGCGAACATTGAATTATAAAAAGAACTAGTATTTCCCAAACGAACCCACTGCCAAGCGAGCGGATCTCCCCGTGCTCGCTGGCGACAGTATGATACACAGGATCAACCTGCTGAGGAATCAAAGATATGGTGCAGTGCAGTCAGTTGTTCGAAATCGAGAGACGCAACAGGAGAGACGCAGTAAACAAAGGCAGCGAGAACGACAGGGCCAAAAGAAAGATCGAAACGAGTGAGTGAATGTGGTTTGAAGGACGACTGCGAAAGAGCGACAAGAGTAGGAATGGGGTCGAACGAGAGGAATTCACAACAGCATCGGTGCTTCGATGAGGTTGGCAGTGGAGGAATGCGAGCCTGGTGCCAATCACCCTCTTGTTGGTGCTCTCCAGGGGCCGCTGGAGTTGTCTCAACTCGCTATCTCCACTGCTCGTTTCAGGAACCGGCCCGTTAGCCTCGCGCTTCGTCCAGCCTACGGTAGCTCCCAGTGGAGAGCGTCAATGTGTCCAGACCGAGTCGGCTCTAGTGCTTGGCGCTTTTTACAGTCCGTTGTCTCCTGCAGTGGCTGATCCCAGGGGACCGAGCTATCTGGTCGGTCTATCGCGGTATTTTCATGCGTGGGCATCCTACGTGTCCGGTGGATGAGGAGAGGGATGATATGTACCATATGTACCTGTGGTATGTATCTACAAACCACCAAGAAACACTCTGTTTCCTACACCCCTGTCTGCTGTGTACAAAGAAGAATCCCCCAGCCTTCGTTCCTGGATGCGTTTCTCTGTCACTAACCGCCATCCAGATCGATCCACCACTAAACACCAACTAACCTCCTCACTGATGGCTCTGACGGCTCTGACGGCGCCACAAATGGCCTGCAACGCCACCCACGGTTCAATAGCGCCAGCGCTTCCAGCCCGTCCCGCCTGCTTATTTCGCTGCCCAAGGAGAGAGTGGGATTGACTGTCGAACTGAGGCACTCGAAACTAGGACGGACCCCTCCTGTCTCCTGAATCTGATATACGCTCTTGGTCGTCTGGGCGCCGGCCTATCGCTATTATTATCGCGGCCGATTCGCTGGCGAGAACGTTCCTCCTACCTATGGAACTCCTTCCCATGTGGAAGACGTTGGAGATCCCCGGTTCTACGGGCGTTATTATTATTCCTGGATTACTCGACTGGAGCTTAATCGGTGGCGCTCTCGCTAGACTAGACCCCGAACTGTCATTAATGCCGCTCGCCCTACCATACAGTTACCATTGGTATAACTAAGGCCAAATATTATTGAAGGTAAACAGTATACTATATTTATTCTTTCTCATGGACGAATAGCCCTTCGAACTCCCGGGCTTCTAGACGCCATGTCTCTCAACCCCAGTTCTATTGACCGGAATTTTATTCCTTGGCCCATGGCCGCAACCCCTGCAACACTCCTCTCCATTCGTCGTGAAACTGGAACATACAACTAATCAGAATGGTCCTACGTTGTCCGTCTTCAATATGCGTCATATCTTCAGAGAGGGAAAACATATAATACTTGATCGTACATCCATTGGTCTGTTGATGTTTCACTTTGTGTGACTAGCTACCTGGTCCTAGATGCAAATAGGCACGCTAATAGCTCGACTCCTACAGATTTTGGCAGGTTTACGAACTAGAAACGACGCTCGCGATAGCTCACAAAAGCAGGTTCTTTGGTTTCTATTTTTGTTGGGCGTCATTATGCTTCCATCTCTTCTGTCCCTTTCCCTTTTATGCATGAAATAGATACACAGAAGGATTCCAGGATCCGGGGTAGAGCCGAAAGTCAATTAGCCTTGGCGCAGGTTCAGTATTCCAGAAGCAATAGACGCAAACCACGAAGTGATTTGGACGCCAGAAATGCGTACAGCTCACCGCAGAAAGCAGACAACCGTGCCGGATTGGCCTCTTGAAAGATGCTCACAGTTTGATCCATATGCTATTACGGTGCCCACTCGACGGACACCAGGTTCAGCAACCGATGGATGAACAGATTGCAACATGGATACTCCCCATGCCGGAGCCGGGACAGTTAAGGCAAACATGCCGACGCCCATCGCTGAGAAGAGATGCATTCCCCAAATAGCCAAGGATGATCTGCTCCCCACACAAAATTCATCGGCTCTAGATATCCGTTTCCACAAATCTTCGAAAGGATACCATGCCAATTAATTATTAGCGAGAACCCGGAAGACTCGCAAAATGAACCGTGACCACCGATACCGCCTGTTTCACAACGGGATATGAAGTTACCGGCGGTCAAATGGGCAACCGGGCGTCCTCCGGGATAGACAAAGGTCTAGACCCAGCCGAGGTCAAGCAGTCGGATCAAGATTCTGGACCACAATAGACTCTCGTAGAACATATTATTATCTAGTCGAGGTCACTTTTGACCCTTTTCTTGCAGCTCGCGCATCGCAGCCCTGGCACTCCGGCTGCCACCCAGTTTCGGTCCCTTTGGCGGTTCCTGCTTTGCAGCTTTCGTATTCGTAGGCTTCGTCCGTGTACCACGACGTCGACTCTGTAGCGCGTCGAGAAAGTCACGACGAAATTGCTCCGCGATCCGGTCATCGGCAGCTTGGTCATCTGCCTGGTCCTGATCTTCAGGTTCCTCATATACATCGACTGGAAAGCCATGTTAGACCTTTAACATGGTTTATATTGGCTGGCTGGAGGAGCACTTACGTCTGCTTTCCCGCAAGACCTCTTCCACGAGCCTGTCTCTCTCAATATCCTCGCTATTCCGTCGTTTGCGGTTCCGCCAGGGTTTGCCATCATTTCCTGGACGAGCCTTCTTCTGTGGTTCTTCCTCTGTTGGCGAGAGCGGCACGTCCCCGACAAGACGCCGAGTAGCAGCCTCTGTGCGCGCAATGTTCTCCAGTTTCGCTTCATGACCGAGATCAATCTCATGGAGTTTACCCAATGTAGCTGGTTCGCGCTGGAGGAACCTCGGATCTGACTGTCGGTCGACCGTTTCGCTGGAGGGCCGAGAATCCTGGGTCACGTCTTCTGTAGGCATATTGCGCTGATGTCGCTTAGCCAGTTCTGCTTCTATATATGCCATCCTTATCTTGTTAGTCTCCGGTTACATTGCGCGCTGCGTTTCCTCTGGGGGCCGGGACCGTACATGTGCTTGTCCACATCCACCTTCTGACCGGTATGACCAGTAAACCTGTCTGCCATAGCGCGAACCTTTTCCACGTCCTGGTCTTGCATGTTGACCACGTCTGTAGACTGCGCATTGCCGGGGGTTCTCGATCTGGAGCTTGCACTGAACTCGACGCCACCTCTTCGAGCCTTATGCGCCTTTCGGAGCCGTAGAATATCAGAGACAGGTGTTGACTCTTCATCCTCGTTGACTAGTGCAGACGCAGGTGCAGTAGATGGTCCCGCTGTCTCCTGCTGCTCTGTCTGTCGTGGAGGAGCGGATGGTCCATTCTCCAGTTGCGTATTCAGGTCATCCTCCGGCCGTTTTCTCAGGAACTTTCTCTTCTTGACGGGGCGAAAGAGCGGCTCTGTGGTCTCTGCGAGGTCCGTCATGATCGGTAAAGAGACCTGAGATGGACGAGCGGTGGGTAGAGATAGGATATAATAGAGGTCGTGGAGAGAGAGAAAGATCAGATCGGCCGATGACATCGTAGTTCGGCAGCTTCTGGCGCGGGCTCTCTTCGTTCTCGATCGAGCCGCTTGGCGCCCGCGAGACTTCAACCAAAGATCTCAAAGACAAGCAGTCTCCGTCCAACACCCACCCTTTGTTCACGGCGCAGTCAGAGAACATCAGGAGTCGCAATCAGCATTTTACCCGGCGTCTAATTCATCCTTGTGCTCCGCCGCCTGCGCGACTCTCCAGCACTGGCAGCGATCGCGGACATCCCTACCTCTTCACGAGCTCCGCTGGATCGCATCGACTCTCAATATGAACCCTTCTATACCCCCTTCAACGGCCGAATATGGCGGAGGTACGTGCCATTTGATCATCCTACCTACGTCTAAACTGCTTTGACGGGCTACATGTCAGAATTCAGACGCTGACTGCAAGTGCGCGCAGATGAGGTGTCTGCTATCGTCCTGGACCCAGGATTCTCCACGACGCGCGCCGGTTTCGCAGGAGAGGATACGCCCAAATCTCTGATTCCGACATACTACGGGAAATATCAGCTAGGATCGGAAGAGAAATACATCTATGGTGATGACATCTATGTCACGCCTCGACCGGGACTGTCAATCCACAACCCCATCGGCAGAGATGGTATCGTCGAAGACTGGGACATGGCGACGAAGGTGTGGGAATACTCGTTCACCTCGAGACTGACAGGTTCGAAGCCTAGCGATCCATTGTCGAACGGGCTCAACGATGTCCAGAACGGTGAGCTCCCAGCGGAAATGGAGGGCGTGGAGTCGGAAGAAAAGCCTCTCTCAGACACCCCGCTTCTCATGACGGAGAGTGGATGGAATCCTACCAAAGCGCGGGAGAAGACCATTGAAATTGCCATGGAGCAATGGGGAACTCCAGCTTTTTATCTCGCCAGGAATGGCGTGCTAGCAGCGTACGTCTAGACCATCAGATCGTCTGCGGCACGAACGAGTTCACTGCTAACTTGCGTCTTTTAGCTTCGCATCCGGGAAGGCGTCCGCCTTGGTTGTTGATGTTGGCGCCTCTAACATCTCAGTGACTCCCGTTCATGATGGAATCATCCTGAAGAGAGGTGTCCAGCACTCTCCGCTTGGTGGTGACTATGTTTCGTCCCAGATCCGGGCCCTCTTTAAGAGTAACTCGCCCCAGCCGATAACGATCACGCCTCATTATCTCATCTCGTCAAGAACCGCTGTCGAGGCTGGTCAGCCACCGCAGGCAACCTATAAGACTTTCCCTGCCGATAAGGCTCCTGATGCCTCGTACCGCTCATTGATCGAAGAGCGTACTCTCACCGAATTCAAAGAATGTGTCGTGCAGGTCTGGCCCGGTCCAGGAAAGCTCTCCTCTACAGGTCCAAATGGCGTTTCAAACGAGGAGCTCGCCAAGAGCACTCCGGGCCGACCGTTCGAATTCCCAGATGGTTACAACCAGGTGTTTGGCTCGGATCGGTATCGCGTTGCGGAGTCGTTGTTTGACGCCAAAGCTGCTATTCCCGACCCTGACTCTCCCTTCCCGGCTCCTACGCCTGCACAGACGATACCCGATCTCATCAAGAACGCGCTCAATGCCGTGGATGTCGACATTCGACCTCACCTGCTGAGTCATGTCATCGTGACCGGCGCAGGAAGCCTGCTGTACGGCTTCACCGACCGTCTCAACCAGGAACTAGTACAAGCCTTCCCCAGCCCAAGGGTCAAGGTCACCGCTCCTGGAAACACCTCAGAACGCAAGTTTGGCTCCTGGATCGGTGGTTCCATCCTGGCAAGTCTGGGTACTTTCCACCAGATGTGGATCTCGAAGAAAGAATACGAGGAGCACGGTCCCAACATTGTGGAGAAGCGATGCAAGTAATGAGCTCTTTTCTTTTTCTTTGATTTCCATTCTTTCTTCTCTTTTTACTCTGTTATGTTGAAATTTCGTGGGGTTATGGAAGATAAAAGCCTCTTAACCAAGCTGCTGCAAGTGACCATTTAGAATGAATGACAAAAAAAGATATAAAAAGGAGCCTCACGTTTTGAAAATGAGTAAGATGTATTGTATAAGTAGCTTATAATATTAACTATCGGCCTTTTAAATATCAAATAAAATGCTCATCATTAATGCTATATGTATCTAGTGCGGTTGTTATACCGTTCCCGTAGTCGATATATATAATCCTCAGCGGGCAAATTCAAGAAGAGAATACCACATCTAATTATGCACGGAACCATATTCTGAAATCTCATACATTATATATTTACTGAAGCTGGTCAAAAGTATTCTATCGTAATTATTATACATGAGAATAGCCAAAATAGTCGATTAGCCCAGGTCTCAATTAACTCATCATCCATTTGCCATCCTTTCTTAGGCCGGTGAAATGGAAATTCTGTTCTATATCCACATGAGCCATTCCTATATCCTCCATGGAAGAGCTCTCGCTACCCGATCCCACGACCATGATATCACGAGATGAGTTGTGGCTCTTCCACGTTGGGCTGAATAGTCTTTTCAGACTCCTCTTCTGTGGGATGAGAGAGAAACCGCTAACTCCGAGACCTAGTCTCGGCCGCAAGCGTTTCTCAGACTCGATGGCGTATTTCGTGGAATAATCAGGAGTGACCATAGATCTTCCACCGGGGCCCGGAGGAGGTGGACTGCTGACCTCTTCAGGGTAGCACTGGAGCCCGACTCTGATTCCGAGTCCGAGTCTCGCCCTACTGCTGGTATCCTCCTTCGGTTCTGATGGTCTGTCTAGGTCTAGGTGGTCTAGGTCGAAGTCGTCGTCTGATGAGAAGCTCTCTAGATCGTCAGGACGGGGAGAGACTGGAGGTGTTCCGGCCAGAAAGTCGATCAATGACTCTGACGTTAGGGAGGCGACGTTTACCGCGATGCCAGACTTGAGATCATTGTCAGTTTGCATAATCGGAGTCTGTAGTGCCTTGCTGCTCAGACGGAGTGGCCTACTGGAAGATAACCCGAGGATATCAGCCGAATGTGAAACGAGACGCTTGGGTTGGGGATCGGCCGGTTTAACTGAATCTGCGCTCCGTTCAGCGTCTTTTGTTCTGCCGGAGGGGGGAGCGTCGAGTTGGATTGAGTCAGTGGCCTTTTCTGTGGCGAATCTATCCACAGGGCTCGGAGAGATCTCGTGGACGCCGTTCTCTGTTGAAATCTGAGAAATGGCAATATCGAAATGTCTTGCCAACGACGGATCTAATGCAGGTAAGGCCGTGAGTATCGATTCTACCTCCCCTTCTTCCTCAACACCACCTCTTCTCTCGTCTCTTGCATCGTCGCTGTCCTCATCCAGCTCTCTGATGGTCGAACATAGTGACGCTCTTATGTGAGGTATCCGAGGGGAATCGCCTGGCCGAGGTCGCAGAGTATGAGTGTTTGGTATCTCATCCTCTGGTTTGGACCATTCCATCTGAGCTTCCGAATTAAGGCCGCTTTCAGAATCACTAAGTGGGGATTCGCCAGGGCTGCTGAGACAATTCGAAGATTTCGCGCGGAAGATGCTAAGAGGCCAATCCCTTCTGACAGATGAAGGCCGTGGGGAGACAGATCGCAGCTTGTTTACCGGCACAGCCAGAGCATCGAGAGCTTTCTTGGACTTGAGATGCAGGAGTAACTGATCCTTCGTCTTGTCTCGCCCACCTTCTGACAAGGACTTCTTTTTCTCGAATTGCGCGAAAGATCCGAAGACACCTCTGGATTGCGGTCTCCCCTCTGCAGTCTCGTCTCTGAGTTGTCCGGTAGACCGGCTTCGGCCACGGAATGCATCCTTTTCTGGCTGTTGTGCTGAAGCAGGGCGTTCCTGGCTGGGTTCCACCCAAGAAACGAATTTGGCAGGCTTTCCTTGACTACCAGGGCGGTTCTCCAGGGGTTGCCTCGAAGAGACACGTCGGTTACCATCAGTGGTGCCCTCGTCGAAAGATCTCGTACGGCGCCGACCTGCTGATGATGAATGACGTGCCAATCCAGCATTCTGAGCACTGCTTCTCTTAGGAATAGCTTCAGGTCGTATTTTCATGGGAAGCACCGCTTCGATCGCTGGATCCACAAGCTGCGGAGCACTGGGAAGAGGCTTATCTGAAGCTTGAGAGACCGCTGGGAGTGAAGACGACCTCTTAAACAGACCAACTTTGAGCGACTTAGCCCGCGGTCTGCTAACAGTGTTCATCTGTGACATTAGGATCGTTAGCCTCAGGCTCGCGTGTACATTTCAGGGATGGATTATGCCACGAACCACTTCTTTTCTGCTAGCAGCCGCCGCTCGCGACTGTATTTCAGTCACGACTGCTCCCAATTGGACAATGACGAGTGCAAGCCCTTTCCCATGTTTTCGTAAATCCATAAAAGCGCCGTGCCAACCTTCTACATTCCCAACCATCGCAGCATAAACGGCATCAAAAGTGCCGGGTCTCGGTGTCCACTCTTTTCCCAATTTCTTCAGGTAGTGCCACAAGGCGCTGATTGCCTCCTGTCCCTTTTGAATGTCCTTGAGCGCATCACTCATGGCTGCTGCTGACCGGTGGTTTATGTGCTCGATCTTTTCGGTGTCATCCATCACGGAATACCTGAAATTCCGATCTTCCAGCAGTTCATCGAATACTCTGCCCGTCTCGAGGGGAATCTTGAGATAATTCAGGCGCTCTCTAATGTCAGCCTCGGCAAGGATCAGGTCGTCTGTCGTTCGCTCGAGGAAGCCATCCATTTCATCTACATGGCCCTGCAGGATCTTCATGACTTCTGATTCTGACTTGGCGAGCCCGTTCGCCAGGAGATGCATGCCGAATGACATCTGCGCGACAATCTTCCACAGAGGGTGATACCTTTATTTCTGTTAGAATATTAACTTCGAACTGCTCTGCTTGGAACGCTTGCCTTTCTCGTGGCTTCTGACGCCACTTTCTGCCACACAGACGCTCATATTGTTTGCTCATCAGGATTTCTATGCGCCGACTCAGAGCATCTACTTGCACCACGTATAGTTCACCAGCCGGATCATTTGAATCGATTATGGATTCTTCAAAGGGCCCTTGCAGTTGGGCAACCGGGTGTTCCGGGGGTCCGTTTTGTGCCGCATCCTTGTCTATCTCTTCTGCCTCTTCACGAGCCTTTTCTGTAGCTGCTAACCACTCCGCTTCGTTGGGTATAGGTGCCATATTGTCGGTTCGGTTAAGAGGGAAGCGGTATACTTTTGGCAAGAGTGTCGTCGAGCGACAGTTGGATTACAACCAATATATAATTGGTCACGCGGATAGCACAGTCGACGAAGATGAAGGTGGTATCCGACGTAGATGAAGATTTGAGGAGGATGCCCGCACTCCAGCGTCTTCAGCTCAATGTCCGCTGATTTACGGCAAGGTACATGTGCATGGTGGGATGACTTGCTGTTGAGACATAGCAGGGAACGAGTATAATCGAATATGTATGAAGTGCGCGAGAATACCTGCGAACGATGCCAGGCGGGAGGTTGAGGGGGTGATAGGGGAGATAAGATCAACAATTCGTCACTGGGGGGCTGAAGAGACTGCAAAAAAGAGCTAGTACTGAGAGCTAACTCAGATAATTGTAATTATTTGGGAGCTCCTACCAGGAACAAGTTCTTCACGGACGCTTCAATGTACTCGTTTGTTAAGTGGAGTGGGCACGCTAAACACAGATTTCCAAATACTCAGTGAACCGGAGCGAGATCCACGGTAGAGATCGAAGGTTGTCATTGGAGATCCATTCTGGAGCCCACGAGGTGTTTCCGAGTTTATATTTTTGGTCCAGGGGCAGTGTCCGGTGGCTTAAACCTTGCCGGGTAAAATGAGGACGAAATGCACAAGCCAACTGTTGGCCGTCCGAAGCTTAATACGGAGTGCAGCGTGCTTCACTCAGGCGTGGCGCCCCCGGAAGCCAATTCTTCTGCTTCCACGAGGAAGTGGACACGCGAAGGAGACGGAGAGATAGCGAAGACAGGAGTCTTAACAGGAGAGGGACTCTGTATCCATATAGGTAGGGAGATAAGGAGTCCCGATGGGTCAGACATCAGTTGTTGCTGGACTGCCCAGGGCCATGTACTCCGTAATAACTCTTAGAGGCCTGAAAAGTCGCCTTGCTGTGTACGTGCCTCGTGGAGCTTGTCGACCATCCAGACTGAAATCGCCATATTGTCATTATTATTTGCACCTGCAGATCCAGGCTAACAACTCACTAGTGAGGTCCAATCTCTCACCGTCCCATTTTTACAGGCTCCCCAGAGCGAACGGACGCATCGATCACATCCACCTCCGCAGGACACGGGCCGGGGCGTCGATTCCACGTTTTGCGACAGGACTATTGCATGGCCTCGCCAGCACTGGCGACGCTGATCATCTGGCCTGGCGCTGTTAGAAAGGTCTTTGCGTAGCAATAATCAAGTCCTTTTTGGGCAATCCATTGGAAGCCGTATTTTTTTAATCTTCTAAGGCGTTCTACGGCCACGAGCAAGTTCTCACGGACTACGTCGGAAGTTTCCGTACTTATCTCATCTGGGAGAAAGACTTTACCGCGTTGAGTTACACGGATGCTCGATCGTCGTTTCAGCCTTGTTCGAGAGGAAAGAATCCGAAGTAATTAAACAACCCTGCTCGGAGATGGCACTCCATCCACGGTTGACTTCCGACGCTCCCTGATGTTGTCCGTTTGCTGTACCGAATTTCTATTCCTCATTCGTTCGAAGCAATGCGCAAATACTCATTGGATCGGCCTGCATAAAATAGTGTAAAGTTGCTTTCGTTATGCTTTGCGGGTGAGGGTTAGCTTCGTCAAAACAACTTTCGCCAACACGCGAAGGCGGACTCTCAGTGCTCTTGTGGCCTATAATATTGATCCCAAACGCGAAATTCAGACCGAAAAGCCCGCCCTGATTCAGGCAATCAGATCAGCCCTGGCCTCCGTACCCCAGCCAGAAACCTCTCGTGCGATCGCATGAGGGCTGATGGACGGGTAAACAACCGATGTAAACAACACTGACAGTCTTAGACTTTCACTTACTGACCGGCCAGCACGCGTTTGAATACCAGTTGAACACAGACATAGCAGCTTAAATGGACGCAAGATCCGTAAATATTATTATCAGTTGGTTTGGCTTGCCATATGTCAGTCCGATATGGATATAGAAGCGAGCATATGTGGCTTCTCAATGGTCCTTGACGATTTTATTGGAAGGAACAGTGCTAGGCCGCAGTGGAAACCTGGCGTAACTGTAGAGAGGCGTAGATCTGGTATGCTAATGCAGTTGGAGAAGGTCTGTACTTGCGTATGCCTCGTATTTGAGGGATGACGCCAGAAGTAGTTACTATGAATATGAGTCAGATCTCGCAACCTGTGTTATTATCTGCCATAAACATAGGGTCCCAGAAGTTGGTCGGCAATGACAGATCTAGATATTCCCCAAAAAATGTGTCGATATCTTCAAAGTTGCCCCTGTCGAAATCATCTCCCAAGGACAAGGGCGCATCAATTGCAACAAAGTCTGTTCGTCCTAAGGACGGATCTTCTGGGTCCACGTCGGCCGCAATATGACCTGCTTCCTGCTCAGGGTGCCTTGTATTTGTGGTCACTGACAGAACTTCATCGCCGTTTCGCCTAGATGAGGGGCCCGTCAGCGTTCGAAGTCGATGTGCTGTCACCTCGTGCGGTCTGGCCCTTGCGTCTTCAATCTGTTTAAGGGCTCTCGTCCCTAGTCGGAACATGGCGCTTGCAGAATCCCAATATGCACTCAACTCGTCCAAAAAAGAACAACATGAGGTTAGGTTACCCTTCGCTTGGTCGAAGGTTATGTTAGAATCGCCTTGGCGGAGTTGCTGATATGAAACACTCATTGAAAGGGAGATTGCATAGGGGACAATAGGAAGCGGTGGCAGCTCTCTCGCCCATTCACCTTTCATAATTGTGCATATACGAGCAGCTGAGATGTCACGACGGGCAAGAGAGGACCTGAAAGACCCCGACCCAGATGACCCGGATCTGCACGAGAGTATGCTGACAGCGTGATAAAAGAGCTCTAGAAGGCCTATACAACAGTTAGTTTACAGCCAGAACAGTATTCTGTATGGGTAGAAAACGAACCAAGCGTTTCCGGACTCAGATGGTCTCCTAAGCCCTTTCCTACAATGTCTTCAAAATGAGGAAAGTCGCCTTCCCATGCGGTATCAGGTCGCGCAGATGGCCTGTAGAGAGATATGACAGATGCTAATAGATCAGCGGTATCAAACCAAATATCAAAGGCTGAGCGATGGCTAGAAGTATTAGCCCCGGGTCTATCGATGCCAATATCGCGATCTGCCATGAGTACTGGACGACCTCCTATGCTTGCATGGAGCTTGTCTAAGCTCCATAAGCACCAGAAGAGTCTTCCAAGATGATCATCCGCTGATCTCCCTGGGTGACTGAGATGCAATCCTACCGTCTGAGCCTGATGGATGGCATGGCATAGGTGCATTGAGGCCGTTTCTGCACCTTCGAAGCCCTCACAATGCAACGATAGTAATGCCAGAATCTGTATTCGAGTGATCCTGTCTGCTTCCACTTCGGAATTCACGGCGGAGGCCAGCCCTCTATACAGCTCTGAACAGAACTCGCGAGGTGTGAGGCATGGTCCTGTTTCTTTGAGTCGCAGATGAGATTCTGCCCCCTTGCTCTTAGCAGCAACAAGACACATTGCTCTTAGGAGATGCACAGATACATTCCCATTGCCGCTGTCTCGTAGGAAGGCATCCTTCTCGAGCAAGGGGAGAATACAATTAATTTTCGTGAAATAGATACTGATCAGATGTTCCTGCGTCGCAGCAGGCAGCGGCTGACATGATTCGATCGCTGCAAGGTATCTTTGATGAAGAGAGAGGAAAATAGAACCTTGATCAATAGACGATCTGGCATATGGTTGCAATGATCGAGAAGCAGTAGTCACAGCTGGAAATGAATTTCTCTCTTCGTTCTGTCTGTCTGGAGGACTGACCCATAGACCGATGCGATTGCGTCGGATTTGAGAAGCTTCGTCCAGTTTCCCGAGCAATACGGCTTCTGGATTCAGATCTCCGACAAAGCGAGTGGACCTGGGTAGGGCAGAATGAGTCGTAGAGGCGCCAGAATGGCTGTGCCTGCGGTAGATCATGTCTACATCTGTGTCTACTTGTTGCTCGCTAGTCACACGATTGCTATTCTCAGCCTGACTGCTGGGTATACGAGCAGGAGGATGATCGGGCCGTATTTGAGCACCATGACTTTCTATAGCAGAAGTCGAGAGGTGACGACAACGTTTCTTAGTCACCAATTAGCGAAAGAAAGAAAGGAAGAATCGAAACAGGATGCACCTTTTTCCTTTGGCAGTTTGAACATGCTTTTGCTGCCCTCGCACGACGGCGAGATTGAGGGGTATCCGCCAACCAAGTGAGTTCCATTCTGACGGTATCTATATCGATCTTTGCGTGCGATGTTCATGATTTGAGATGGTTAATTGCATCTGGGCCCATCATTGAAATGAACCGAGAGTTCCAAAACCTATTGGAGCCAAAAACTGCTGGAACGTGATACCGGTTCTTAACTATGGATGATCCCGTCGAAGTACGTAGTTAATAAATGAATGGATGCCTCGTTTCCTTTTTGGCCTGAGGCTAGGAACCTCCGGGGTGCGTGGAAATAGCGCACTTTACGCGTAAAACGCGACTCACGCGTCCGAGTTATCCTTATCAGAGAATCCTCGTATTATTAGCGGTGATCAGGAGTTGTAGCATTTCCAACTTGCTGCCTGATTCTCAATCTATCATACCTACTATCTAGATTGAATAAACCATCATCTAGGGACTTAACACATCTGCATGCGTATTCCTTTCCATCCAATTCCCCTACTCTCACGCCCACAACCCGTATCCTGTTTCTATCAACTCCGCCGACCTGTGATCATCATGATTAACACGCTAGGTGTCAAGCGAAACGCAAACCATCTATCCAGCTCACCAGATAGTGCCAAGAAGCCCAAGGGCAATGGGAGCATCACTTCGTTTTTCGGTGCGCCGAAACCCAAGGTTGAAATCACAAACGGGTCGTCTCCTACGGTGTCCAAATTCAACAAGGACAAGTGGATTGAGTCGCTCACCCCGGAGCAAAAGGAGCTTCTGCAATTGGAGATCGATACGTTGGACGTGAGTTGGCTAGCCCATCTCAAGGATGAGCTGGTCACTCCAGAGTTCCTCAACCTGAAACGTTTCCTCAAGAAAGAGAAAGATGCGGGCGTAACAGTCTTTCCTCCAGAGAAGGACATCTACTCTTGGTACACGCATCCTGCTTAGTGTCCTGTTTATATGCATGCTAACTCACCTTTCAGGTCTCGCCATACTCCCCTGCACACCGTCAAGGCCGTCATAGTCGGCCAGGACCCATACCATAACTACAACCAAGCCCACGGCCTTTGCTTTTCTGTTCGCCCACCCACGCCTGCCCCCCCGTCCCTCGCGAACATCTACATTGCGCTGAAGAATGACTATCCCTCTTTCAAGGCACCCGAAAAGAAGGGTGGTCTCCTGACTCCCTGGGCCGAGCGGGGTGTCCTGATGCTGAACACGTGCTTGACTGTCCGTGTTCACGCTGCCAACAGCCATCAGGGCAAAGGCTGGGAGAGGTTCACGCAAAAGTGTCTGGACATAGTGGCCAAAGTCCGCACCCGAGGAGTCGTCTTCTTGGCCTGGGGCACTCCAGCAGGGAAGAGAGTATCCGGGATCAACAAGCAAAGGCACTGTGTATTGCAATGCGTTCACCCAAGCCCACTCAGTGCTCGTAACGGATTCGTGAGTTTAACATTTCAGTAGTACATCCTCAAACAGCTCCGACTGACGTATCAAAAAAATAGTTCACCTGCGGCCATTTCAAGAAATGCAACGAATGGCTAACGCAGAGATACGGAGAAGATGGCCCTATCGACTGGGCATTGACCGAAGGAGCAACTGTTCTTCCCAAGAAAGCAACCACCACAGTGACTGAATCAGCAGCAGCGGCAACTTCCAGCTCTATAGACGGCGAGAAGAAGAACACCGTCTCCGAATCTAAGACTACAACCACAATCACTGAGGAGAAAGACACCAAGCCCCAGACTTCTGCCAAATCGGGCGACATCTACGACGACGAAGACGACCTTGAAGCTCTCGAAGCACTAGCCGCCGCCGAATCAGACAAAGACAAGACGAGCGAGAAGAGCACCAAAGAAAACGTCCCGCCCACAACGACCGAAACTACACCTTCTCAAGAAGGAGAAGAAGAAAAAGAGTAACTTTCTTACAGACATGTATCCGATGCATTTCAACCATGCACCAATTATTGCTTGCTGTTGCTGAAATTCCCCACCATCATTGATTCATCTGTAAATGCAAATGCACATCCACGTGGGAAGAGAGAAGATGGAAAAGATGGAAAGGTTCATGAATGATACCAGAATGATAAAAAAGTATTGTATTGTACGCGAAGGAAGCGAAGCCGGGAGTATGTTCCAATTTCTTGTTTCCTTGGATGGATACCTTTTCGGACTGTTTAATTATCGCTTTGCGTTACGTCGGCGTTCTAGAGAGGTGTTATTCCAGGGTCATTTGACTCGGTTTCTTTGTATAATAATACAGACAATGCCATTAATATCAAGCAGGCATTTAAGAGCAACTCTGCTAATTTGATATTGGTTCAAAAATTTCCGTTACAGTTCAGTCTCTATCGTACTTCCAAACCGCTTGGTGAAGGAAATTACTTGAATATTATTAGATTCAGTTCAATTCAATCAATTCATATTGGCCATAGTACACGCGACCCTATAGTGGCAAAAAAGAGACAACACATGATATAATTCTCACATCAAAAACCCACATAACACTTGGGTTTACGGAAAAGATCACAGCTCATCATGCTCCACGGGCTCGTCAGGGACAGGGGCCGCGGTCTCCTCGGACGGGGCGTTGGTAACATCACCGCCCTCCTGGGCCTTCTCAGCACCGGCGGCGTAGGCATCAGCCTTGTACTTGCCGTTCTCCTTAATGAACTCGGCGAGGTCCTCGACAGTGCGGGATCCGGCGTATTCGATAGGAGAGTCCTTGGCGCCGGCAGGGAAGATCTTGATGGTGGGGAAGCCCTGAATGGGCTCGGGGATGTCGTTGGCGGTGGCATCGATCTTGGCGACAGTCACCTTGGAGGCGAGGTCGGGGTTCTCAGCGTAGAGCTTTCCGAGCTCCTCGTACTTGGGGGCGAGACTGTTATGGAGTTAGCATGACTGCAAGTCGTCGAAAGCGATTGGGAATTTCAATATCTGGGACTACTTACGCCTTGCAGTGTCCACACCAGGGGGCGTAGAACTCGACGAGGACATCCTTGTCGTTGTTGATGACCAGGTCATCGTAGGTGTGGGCGACGATAACGGTAACAGGACCCTCCTGCTTCTCGGGGATGGGCTCCGACTTGATGCTGGGCTCGACCTTGCCGTCCAGGACCTTCTGGATGAACTTGCCAATCTCCTTGGCATCGATCTTCTTGCTCTGGTCGTAGGGGAACTTAGAGCCCTTGGCGGTGTCCTGAATAGCGAAGGCAGGGAACTTCTCGGGGTCGAGGTTCAGGTTGTTGGCGTGAGCGCCGAAAGCCTTAGCATCGATGGTAGCAATGTTGATAGCGCCGCGGTGCTTCTCAGCAATGGGCTTGAAGTCCTCAGCGAACTGCTTGCGCTCCTCGGGAGTCTCAGCGAAGATGTAGGCTAGAGGAATGCCAGACTAGTCACGACCATTGTTAGCCAATATGAAACATGCATACTAGACCGAAACGTCCTGTACATACCGACATGTAACCCGCGTAGGTGTCCGGGCCGACCTCGCCCACAAGAGGGGTGCTGGCAGTCTTAGTCCAGCTGAGAATGTCGTCCTTCTCGAACTTGCCGTCGAAAACGGCCTTCTTCTCATCAAAGTCCTTGTAGAGAACGATGGCAGGCTGCTTGACGCCCTCCGCCTTGGCGAGAGCAGCGTCGTTGGTACCGGCGAAAACGTAGACATCCCGCAGAGACTCAGCCAGGGTGGTGAAGGTCTCGTTGGAAGCCTTGTCATCGGGGGCGATGTATGCAATAATCACAATCTTGTCCATAGTCTTGACCTCCTCCAGGTTGTCCTCAGTGACCGGAGAGACGGCGGGGAGGGACTGCTTAATCATGTAGGAGACGATACTGCCAAACAACCGGATTAGTCTTCTCTTCCAGAACAGCAAAAAGATCAAGACCGCAAAACCACTTACGCTCCAGACTTGCGAGCTCCCTGGTAGGGCTTGATCGAGTCCGTACCACGGAAAATCTTCAGGGTGGGATAACCCTCGACGCCATAGTCCTTGCAGAGCTCCTGCTCCTCCGTACAGTCGACCTTGACCAGAGGAATATCCTTCTCCTTCAGCTCCGTGGCGGCGACCTCATACTCGGGGGCCAGAGCCTTGCAGTGACCGCACCAGGGAGCAAAGAACTCCGCCAGCACGAGGTCATGCTCCTTGATGAAATCATCAAAGTTGTCCTTCTTCAGCGAATGGACATCGGATTCTGCATCAGCGGCAGACGCGACGGCCGCTGCGCCGAGCAGGCCCAGCGCCAGATGGGCGAAAGACCTCATTGTTGATTTATAAATAAAGAAACGAGAAACAAAGGAATCAGACCCCGATCACGTCCTTGGTGATGATGATACAGAAATCTGAAATAAGAACAGTCGTGACCAGAACCAGTGGTACACGAGCTGGATGGAGGAGGGGGATGGACAGATAGATAAATAATATCCAACTAACTAACTGGATGGCAACACCTTATAGGCTTTCCCCAAGCTAAGAGCGGAAACGGGGTAGCTTGGAGCTATCTCTCTCTCTCTTCTCTTCTCTCCGCCTTACCTTGTTCACAACCACAGTGACAAGGGAATGAAGGAGAAGTAGATACTAAGACAGGAGAGAAGAAGATCTAAAAGAATATGAGGAGGTGAGAAAAGAAAGAAAAAAAGGATTGAAAGAAGCCGCGAGACGAGGAATGCATCCTTTGTCCCAGGCGATGAGGCCAGTTTGTTCTTTCTGCTCAGCTGTCCGGATCGACCAGTCAGAGCCTCCAGCGCCGGTGACCCGCTGTGTGACCAGCAAGGGAGCTGAACACCGTAACAAAGTCAGGATCAAGTTGCTATATTAATAATACCTTGAGTATTCAACTAGTTAGTTAGCTGGTTAGTGATGCTAGTGATTACTCTTCTCTCTTGGCTGTGCCCTTTGTTCCGGTGATGCTCAGATTATTATCTCCCGGTCTCACTCAGCACATCGAGGGCCAAAACAGAGAACAATAAGATAGATCTGCTCAATGAGCTTACAGCGAATATGCTGATAGATATACCGTCGTGTCATGTCATCTTCTGTGCACCAGAATACAACCTGGTCTCTCGACCTTGCCGGAAATAGTCTCAGCAATACTAAAACATATCATAACATATCCCTTCGCAGCAGACAATATTTATAACTGCATAAATTAACTACCGCATCACGGAGTAGAGCACATGAATATCACCAACTCAGCTTACACGACACAGACAAATCCCAGACTATCCTAGACTCACCATTCCAGCGGTATGTATGTGCCTGGGACCGTAAACGACACTTTGATGCGAGTTCCGTCCAGTGGACCAGTGGAGGTGGAAGGAATGCGATGCTGCATGCTTAGTGCAGAGCGATGGGGCGATAACCAAAGCGAGGAGACACGTTGGATCAGACTCCCTCGTGCCGGCGATCAAGGCCCTAGCTTGCCATCTACTGTAGGAACCCTGCGCTGCGCCTCGAGTCAATAGTTAGTTAGTTATGGATTCTTGCTTAGTTATTATTACTTCCTACGAAGGGTAAGACATCAGCCCCGCCACTACAATGGGATAGAATCGACAGTATGGTATATCCAGGGACGGCTACCCTTCCAAGGGAGAAGGAGTGATACTACTAGACAGCTGCCTTTTGGAGGTCCAT
The DNA here is from genome assembly GCA_023624055.1 of Paecilomyces sp. PK2413. Taxonomy (NCBI): domain Eukaryota; kingdom Fungi; phylum Ascomycota; class Eurotiomycetes; order Eurotiales; family Thermoascaceae; genus Paecilomyces; species Paecilomyces sp. PK2413. The sequence continues at coordinate 1,843,402 of JAMADQ010000007.1, read as the reverse complement.
TCTAAACACGGTTCTTCACGCGCTATATACGAAATAAAAAGCAGGACAGCCTCCCAGGCGGAAATGACAGTAACGCATAACATAACGGAAGATATCTTAAACAAAGAGGATCGCTGCAAATACACATGGCTCACTGCTCACATTCCAGGCCCAGGAGACCCGTAATAGTAGTTGCCCGTCGGCGGCTCCTCTCCGTTTTCTTCATCCACGAGCTGGATCGTAGGTACTGCCCGGTAGGCATGGCCTTTCTGCCGTCCTTCCAACTCGGCCGCCATGTCCAGCGCATCTCGCTTGCCCCGGTCCACGTCGACCAGGAGCATCAGCGGCAGCGGCAAGAAGATCAAAACGGCCAGGAACACGAACGCTGGTCGGATCTCGCCATACCGGTCCGTGATGGCCCCCACCACGGCCGGCCCGAACACGCTCGAGCCTTTGTCCGTGATGGCATATAGAGCATAGAAGGCAGCTTCATAGCCCGGCGGGATGAGCTCGCCGAAGAAACTCCGGCAGTAGGAAGACAGACCGCCCATGACCAGGCCGTACACGGCACCCAGCGGAAACATTTCCCATGGGTTCTGCAGGCCAAAGGTGCCCTGCCTCTGCACAGCGGGGATGAACCCCAACATGCCGTACAGCGGAATAAGCTCAAACAAGCAGATGCATGCGATGATGGTGTGGGACGGCCGCAGGCCCAGCAATCGGGAAATGCGACTCCACGAGAACGCTCCAAAGACCCCTGATATCATCGCGATCACATTGATCAGGCCCAACGAAGCAGGTTGCATGCCCAGCTGTGTCTTGGCAAAGAGCACGGCGGTCCCGCTCACCGTAGCAATGCCGTCACTCAGGAGAAACCATGCGGCAAGAAAGAGTAAGATATCCTTCAGTCTGCGTGCTCGTATGACAGTTTTACCTAGCGACGCCCACGCATAACCCATATATCCGAACCAGGAGCGGCGTTTCTTGCCAGCAAAGTTGAACGGTAGAGGGGGTCCAGGCCGCGGCCGTAGCCAGATGACGGCCGGGATAGTGAAAACAAACCACCATGCGCCAATCATGAAGAGGACGAGTCGTAGGGAGAATGTCGTCTGGCCGGTAAACTTGACTACCACGATACATAGGGCCTGAAGGATGACCGAGCCGATATAACCGATACCAATGCCGTTCGAGGAGATCTGAGTCGACAACTGGAGTTCCGGCGCAGTATTGACTGGCTCTGAACGGTCCTCATCCTGCTCTGCCGGGCCACCGTTGACATTGCTGGACCCCAAGAGCGGCGTAGTGACATTAGCCTCGGTGACGGTCTCTGCACCATGGCCTCCCACCGGCTCCTCTGAGTAGGAGCCCTCCACGCCAGCCTCCGTCGCAGCCTCAATCGTGGTTTTGGTCATCGAGGGATGGTGTCGAACCAAAAGTGGCAGGAATGAATTCAAAAGCACAAAGGATGCTCCAAAGCACGTGTTGGCGATAATCGCAAACAAAGACCCCAGCAGATACACCTTAGGTACAATTGCCAGGAACAACATGGTGGCCGTCGAACCCATAAGGGCAAATGTAACAAGGAGAAACTTGCGATAGCTTCCATGGTCTGCCGCCCCAGACATGGAGATGATAAGCAATGACTGGATCAGCACGCTCACTGAAAATGTGTACATCGCAAAGCTGGCGGTGTTGATTTCCATGCCCAGGAAGTAAACAATACAAGCACCTGTCTTTGGATCATGATGATTGCCCCAGGGCGATAGCAATTCCGAAGCGCCCACCGGGGACGACTTGGGGGAGCTATTCCACGAAGCACTGCATGGTGTGGTCTTGTCGGATAGTAGAACACCCCGATCACGAGCCATCTGCTCCAGAGTCATGGGCAGAAAGGAGCCTGCGTAATCAAAATTATATCAGCTCGACAGTTCCCTTCTCCAATTGCGAAAAAATAAGAATGCAGAATCATAGAAAATCATGACCGTACCCATGGCACACACGGCAAATACCTCCGCTGCCCACCCATAGCTGTACCATCCTGCCAGCTCTTTCTTGCTCGTCGGTCTGGTATCATCGCCCGGATACTGCGCTAGCAGGAGCTGCTCTTCTGAAAAGTCGTCCTCCTGCATATTGTAACGGGCATGGTCTAGAGAGGAATCTTCGTCATCGGCATCCGAGGAGGGCGCACAAGAGATGAACGAGGAGGCACCAGCACGGATGGTTTCTTGTAATGTCCCCTGGAGAACAGGCGAGGAAGATCGGACACGATGACGGTGATGATGATAAGTTACCTGGAAACACAGGCAGCAGCCATGTCAGCTAGCGGGACAATAAATGGATATGGATATGTATGTGCATCATCAGGAAGCAGCAACGACAATGTAGATGCTGGGCAACAGACCATCGCGAGAGAGGTACAGGGACCATATGACCCCGTACTTAATTACTCGCGCGATGCGATGCTGGATTCAACATGTCGAGGCAGACTCCTCCACGTCGCGACAGAGCACAGGAGCCACGAGGGATGTCGGAGCGGGTCGGGGAGCCAGCAGAGGGGAAGCTGAAAGCATTGTGGAATGTCTCAGCTAGGGACGCAGCAAAATAATACATACCTGTCTGAATCCTTTTTCTTCTTCAACTCCCACATCCAGACAGTGAAATGTTGGTGGTTGTATCCACGGACAATCGCACCAGGGAGATCTCACCGATCTCACCGGGATGATCTGGAGCTAGCAGAGCCGCGTGAAACAAGCGTCACAGACTCTTTCTGGCGATCAAATCCTCCACCAACTAATTAGATATATGCTGTGTTCAGCCGGTTGTTAGTTGTAGTCCTGACTGACCAAAAAAAATATCGACAGATATATCTGTCGATAATGTCAAAGAGCAGCAGAGCTCTTTTGTAAAGGTCATAACTGCTAACTAATTCATCTCGGTGGCTGATCGGGTCATCTGCACATCTACTAGACCAAACCAAGATTAGAGGAACAACTGATGTCAACCTGCCAGGCCCATCGGCAACGGTAACTTATCAGCTCTGCCCGCTCGAGCCTCTAGCTTAAACTAATGGATGCACCAATAATGGCTGCTGTTCCAACCACAAGCTGGATCCTCTATCCAATGCTGGTCTGCCAAGGGCAGCTGTCTTCTTACCCAGAGGTGTTACTATAATAGATAATTAGTAATATTAATACTTATGAATGACCTGGGAGATCCTCTGAAATGGTGTCGACAGCCTACAAGTGGACAACACGAACTTGGCAGCGGCAATGTAGACGAACAGTATGGATTCTCAACGACCATATTAGACTGGGAAACAAAAACAGATATTAAGAAGAGCGATCCACATAGACACAGTGGGAGGTATAATAGAGAAAGTGGAAGATGAAAAGGAAAGCACCCAAAATGACAATATCCGCCCCATCAAACGCCATGACCGTAAACCTGCCCATGGGATGCTGCCATCAACGGCACAAACCCGGAGTGTGAAGACACCAAACCGATAATAAAGAAAATAATTCTAAAATGCACTCCCACCTTCCATGTGAGGAACCATAACCCCGGACGCAACGCAAAACAGAAAAGAAAAGAAACGAGATGAAAAGAACAAACAAGAAGCAGAAGGGATATCAGATAAAGGATCGTGGCTGGCGATCAACATAGGAAATGCGAAAACAAACTAGCGACTGATACCTCTTGGGGAGTGCGCTACCGTGTATATCACTAGACCCTTGCACCTCGCTTGCGCAATCCAAATTCCTGTTCTTGGAGTTCTCGGATCAATCGCAAGCTCTCTGCATCCGCCTCCAGCTCCGCGAAGTTCGCCTGCTCCCGTTTCATATTTTTGCCCAGTTGACCCGGGGAAGTCGAAGAGGCAGCGCTCCGATCGAATCTCTTATCAATAGCAGGCGAATGGCTTTTCTTTGTATGCGATGACGATGGCCGTGAGGACGGCTTTTTGGTGGCGGATTGAGGAGCAGGAGTCGCCTTACGTGCCACAGAGCCCGCCGTGCTAGACGATGGACGATGCGCCGCCGACTGCTGGGATGCAGGATGCATAGCTTTGACCGGTTGAGCCTCCAGTACATGGCGCTCGACCTGGCGTGGCTGACGAGAGGAGTGGCGGGAGCTCGAGGTTGGCGTATGCAGTGCGGAGTTTCCGCCTCCTTGTCCCTCCTCAATAGAAGTTCGCATGTTGGCATCAGAATGGTCTAATGAGACGTCCATATCATCTGCGAGCGAAGTGGGTGGTGAAACAAGAGAAGTAGTTGGCTCTGCGTGCACTGGTACTGCCGTGACACCGCCAGATACTGCCGCGTCCGGCTTTAGAGCAGGCGGAGATGCATACGAATTCTGACTCATCGAAAGCCCATGTCCTGGATCGAACTGGGACTGGTCTTGGAGAAGCGGATCGATGTTGGCGAGGTCATCATTAGGACGGACTCCTGCTTGGACCTCTGGAGCGACGGGCCCTACAGCTCCCTGAGACGCATGAGCCTCCCCGTCTCCCCAGGCGACCGGCAAGACCATCTCAGACTCCGTTTCGTGCTTCAATTTCTTGTTGAGTGACGGAACGGCACCATCCTCACCGGGTCGTGCCCGCTTTGCGGAGTTCGAGCCACGAGGTTTCGACCGTTCCTGGGCTTTGACGGGATCGATTCTGCCATACTCATCATGTATGCAACGGCGCTATTATCGTCAGTTAGCACATAGAACATCATACCAAATTATAGAAATTACCACCAACCTTGCTTTTCCGACATTCGTCGCACGCCTTGCTCCGGCCCTTTTTCGCAGAATTGGGACCATCGGCAACCAAATCTCCTCCCTTGACAAGTCCTGCACCAGAAACGCCGAGAAGAGACGCATTATGCTTCCCAAGGGCATCTAGTCTCGCCGCATTGCTGCCGTTATGGAAGGCTGCTTCAGTCGCGATCGTGGCGAGGGAGTTCAACACAGAAGCAGCATCATGTGCCAGGCTAGTCTGGCTTTGCATGCCAATGCCGGGTCCAAACTGATCAACCGCCATCTGCTTGGTGTATGTCTTCATGAAGGAGCCATCATTCTGCTCGTCTTTGTGACGGCATCGAATTCGTCGCTTGCGGCAGGCATCGCAGGCGACCCTCTTCGGGCCCAATCCGGAACCCTTTTGGACGTTGCGAGGCTTCGCCCCTTCTTCCTTGACAGCAGAACCCGGCAGACTATCTTTGCGGACGGCGACTGGGCTGTTATCCGCTGATGTAGTAACAAGGCCAGTCAGTCCGTTCGACAATGACGTCGAAGGCTGGTCGGACAGGCGACGTACAGCCTGCCTTTCAGCATACATCCGCTGGCTGTCGGCAGTGCGTTCTGACCGGCGACTGGGACGACCAGCGGGCTTCTTGTCGGATAAGTCAATCTTGGTGTTGAGATCAATAGCACCTGGGCGTGTCCACTGCGGTGCCTTCTCATTTCCTCGCTTCCAAGCAATCCAGACACCAAACTTCCTGACGGTATCTACTGGATCGCCATGGCCCTTGGGTATGGAGCGTTTGACAGCGTTTCTGGTCTCCTGGGTGACACCATCCACGATGTAACCACCCGCGATGAGAGCCGTCCGGAGCAAGTACTTGGCTAAGTCAGGCAATCCCTCCAATTCAGCCTGGGAATAAAAGCGCGAGTTATAATAAGCGGAGCCCCGTGCAGCCTTGTTCGCTCGTTCTCCAAACTCGTAATAGATAGGGTAATCTCGATGGAAGCGATAATTCTCATCCTGGTTGAAAGATTCCAGGACACCGTCGGGGATCGGATCATCCTCTAAATACTTCAGAGCGGTGTACCATTGGATCTTCTGGAAGAAGGGGTAGCGAAATTTCCGGGGCACCTTGGTGTCCTTCTCGATCTTGGCTACCTTGATCTGCATCCCATAGTTCATCCTTGTTAAGAAGTTACCGCCGATAACCAGGCTATTCTCCGGAGTCCAAACAGCATGAATCCAGCCGGACGGAATGAGCATAGTATCGCCCTCTGAGAGGTCGACACGGTAGCATTCTTTCGTTTGATCTCCAAGGAAAGTGGTGTCCTGAGCCGGAGAGTTGCACCACTCTTCGTATTTCTTCAGATGCTTCTCCTTGGGCGGAATGAAGAAGAATGTCTTTTTGCCCTTCAGTATATGATAATAAACCGAGGATCCTCCAAAATCGATATGGAAGTCAGTGTAGCAATCAGCGACCGACATCAAGCAGTAGAACTGAACTTTAGGGTAGTCACCGATCGCCCTCAGTTCTTCTGGCCAAACCGAGTCTTGCAGGTCAAGATCACGCACAATCTTTGGCCGACGGATAAGCTTGCCAAGCGGGCTCTGCGACACTTCCAGGCTGATGACATTGCGAACGATTTTAAGCCCCGTGCTTTCATAATAATCGGCCCACTTCTGCATGTTCCATCTTTTATCTTCACCTTGCTGTGACTTGACGTCGATGACCTCGACTCTCTCGTCAGGTCCGTATAGCTCTGCGACAGCTCGGACTGTAAGGCCTTCCGGAACAACCATGTCCAGGAGATCCTGACCGCAGTCAATGACTTCCTCAGTGCCATCACTCTCGGGTTGATTTTCCAGTAGTTCATCAAACATCTCCTGCGTCGAGGCCTCTTGGACGAGAGTATCATAGTCGGACCCGGGAGGAGCAACTGATTTGCGGGTGTTGAAGGAAGCTGGAATGACAATTGGCTCAGTCATTCCACTGCCGCGTTCAAAATATTCAGCAGTAACCAGTTCTGGCCTCATCCGTGGGAAGCTTTCCGGTAGGAATCGGATTTTGCCATCTTTGATGGGCTGGATGTAGTGATGTTCCGGATGCTCAGTAGACGTTTTGACCACCCCTTGGTTGAGACCGGCGTAGTCGATAGCAGTACGAGCACGCGAAGATTTGCGCACGAACGTGGTTTGTCCATGAATTGGTCTGCAAGGACGACAAATGAACTTGTCGACCGTCCGCACCTCACGATCATTCTTAAATCCGGCGCAGACAAGGTGGAACCATTGCTTGCAACCGTCACAGTTGATCCAAGTGACCTCTCCCTGTTCGTCGCCGTCCACAGGTATACGCACCAGATTGCATGCTGCACAGGTTGTTTGGTTTGAATCTTCGATATCCTCATTTTCCTCCTTCTTGGGAGGCAAGGTCGCTGAGGACTGAGGCACATGGCTGCCAGCGCCATCGACACGCTGCTCAACAGTGCGTGTGGTATGTTCAGGGGCTCTAGATCCGCGTATCCAGACATTTTCACTCTCCTCATCCTGCCAGATGACTGGTGGAAGATTCGAGGAGCTCGTGTTGGGCCTCAGGCCCTGCATAACGGGTCTTGCGAGGGCTGCGGAGCCATCCGATCGCGACCTCATGCGAGAAGGCGAGATGCCATTTCCTGAGAACGAATTCAGAAAAGCTTCCTGGTCAGCTTTCGAGTATCCGACAGCAGCAAAACTTGGTTTCGAGTACCACTTTGCATCGTTGGCTGGTCCGTAAGATTCGTTTACGCTGAGTCTGTGATGTGAGGAAGACGGCAGAGGAGGGAAATTGCTAGGTCTCGCGAAGTTCAGAAGCAGTTCCGCATCAGTCTTCATACTATCCAGGATTGACGCGTGGCTGGTCGCTGGTCTTGCACTGCTGGGGTCTAAATTTGGCGACAAATCTTTCTCCGAACGAGCGCGCTTTGCTGGACGCTCCACCGGTTCGCGGTAGTCGGAAGTAAAGGGGGACCGTTCATGTGGTTCTGCGGACTCTGAAGGCTCGTAAGGCAAGGGCGCAAATGTAGGACTGGTAGCCAAAGCAATAGTTGCGAGCGTATCGATGGTGGAACTCGTCCTGCCATGTCCGCCCGCGCGCTGGTGAGCCCCGCCGCCCGCGACGGAATGCCGTTGACCAGCATCTCGTCCTGCGGCTCCAGAACCTCCATTATGAACTGTGTAGCTGCTGTGCTCCGGATTCGCTGTTTCGAGGGGGCTGCGCTGATCCCACACAGCGCGAAAGCTGGCTGAGGTGGAGGGTGATATAGGCTCGATGGCTCGCCGCGGCGGGGAAGGGGTACGATATCTGGGTGGGCGGCCACCCAGATGGCTCAGAAAGGATGTAGCGCTCGCCATCGCGACGACCGCGGACAGGATCGCGGAGGGGAAGTGACAAGAGAGGCGGATAGGAAGGTCGATGTCAAATGTGACTCCAGCTGCGAAGCGGGGGTGCTGGGCAACGCGGGCTAGAGAACGACCACCGCACGCGGCGGGAGAGTCATTCCCGGTGCAATGGAGGATGCGCCAGTCCGGTCTGGTCGGGGTATGATTGTCGATGTCAAGCAGAAAGCCGTGGGAGCTGTGTCGAGCGAGAAATTGTTGCGCGGCGGAGCGCCGTCCTGGGAGGAGTTGAGTCTGCTGCGGTCTCCTCGACTAGCGGGCGCGGGCGGCGGAAAGCCGAACGGAGACCAGCGCGGGACGAGGGACAGGGAGACGAGAGGGTCAGGCGTCGAATCGCTCGAGAGAGAGGACGGTCTGAAGGAGAGATGGATTGGAGGATGCTCCGGCGAATAATTGATGGGAGCTGGACGCGATGAGGGCGAGCTCGACGACGGCGACGGGAGAGGAGGCGCGGTGTCCTGGGAGGTCTGGCGGGCTGTGATCTACCAGAGCAGTCGTTTCCGGCCGGGCATGCCGCGCCTCGCCGGAGGAGCTGGGAGGGCGATGCGCTGCAGTCGAGAGAGCGTCGAGAGAGAAGCAATGGGCAGAGATAACGACGGGGAAGGAGGCAGAGAAACGAGATGGCCCGTCTGTCTCTGTCTGGGTGCTCTGGTGTCGCTCGCTCGCTCGCTCTCCTCAGTTGTCTCGCGCGGCGAAAGGTGAGGCTCGGCGGGTTTGGTCTAGTCCGCTTCGGGCAAGGCACCCAGCGCCCTGATTGACTCTCTCGCTCGTGCTCTGCTCGTTGGCAATAATCTCGTCTATCTCTATCTCTATCTCCTCTGCTCTCCTCCACCTCCCTTGTCACGGCCACGGCTATATTCCTCTCTTGATACCCCCGTCCTTTCCAGCAGCTGTCGTCTCTTGTTCCTCTTCGCACAAGAATGAGCCGGAAGCTCGCCCCCGAAGCTAATCGGTAGGTCACGCCCCTCCATCTACCCCTCCCTGCATCCTCCAGGGCGCAACAGCATCCCCGGTCGGTTGGGGCGGTATGGATTCGAATGGCTCTTTACTGACTCGTCTGTTCGCTGCGCAGCATTCTCTTTGTCAAGAACCTCAGGTACGTCGTGGTGGTGGCCGCCTACGCAGATTTGAAATCGTCTTTCGCAGACTCGTGACGCGAATCGATCATCCATACTGACGGGAAGATGGGGAATAGCTACAACGTTACGGCAGAAGAGCTTTTTGACCTCTTTGGGAAATTTGGCCCTATCCGGTAAGCAGCCTTACGCGCGCCTATCTCCCCCGTCAACGGCTATGCGCCGTGGAAAAGAGTGCCCATCATAGATGATAGCTAACGAGAATCCCGTCCTTCACAGCCAAATCCGCCAGGGAATCGCGAACAACTCCAAGGGAACCGCATTTGTTGTCTATGAGGACGTGATGGATGCAAAGCAGGCCTGTGACAAGTTGAATGGGTTCAATTTCCAGAACAGATACCTTGTTGGTAAGTCTCAAGGAATTTTTCTTTTTCTTTCTTTTTCTCTTTCTTCTGTCAGTTTTGCACCTGTCGTATAGTCGGACATGATGCTAAAACAGGGTTGCGACAGTTCTATATCACCAGCCAGAGAAGATGGCACGCTCAAAAGAGGACCTCGCCGAGAGACAAGAGCATTTAGAGCGCCTCAAGCAGCAGCACGGGATAGAATGATATTTCATGTCTGGTCTGGTCTGGTCTTTTCCGAATATTCCCCTGGAGGCATCTCGCTGCCTGTGGAGCTGCAGCAGACGTCCTCTGTTGTCCATAATGGGTGGTTCGCGGGGTTCCTGGCGTTCTAATGCATCGGTTTGCACGGCTCTCTTTGACACTTAGGAAGATTGTGTGGGGTTGGGCTGCTGGGAAGAATATATGTCTAGTTAGTTCTACGACTCCAACGATACAGATTGCTACCGGAGGTCGAGACCTCTTGAATGGTTGTCGCTACGAATATGCTCTTGATTTCTTTGTTTCTGCAACGACGGTTGGCAGCTCCATCATCGTAAAAATAGACTCAATCTGGAATGTGACGCTGTTTCAGATTGCACTGCCCACGGGCGAACAGGTGAGATCATCGATTCTGCATGATAAGGACTAAGCACAGAGTAGAGCGTGCATCGCATAGGAATCCTCGAATATTCCAGAGCGCGAGCCAGACGAGACAGTTATCGACGATAGATCGAAACGCTAGTGCCAATCACCCTGAGACTTATAATGGCCGTAATAATAACAGTCGCTAGTGAATCGTAGATTGCTTCGGGCTCCGCCTCGAGGACAGACCGACCGTTAAGCTACTTCGTTCTAGGCGTTAAGTCAGCCTAAAGCGGGACTATCGAGCTGACTCCGCCTCGCCATCCATCCATGCGCTCAATAATTCATCCTTCATCTGACCTCCCTCACCGCTCACGCTAGACAAGAGAGGAGACAGGGGAAATCTACGGGCCCTTGCTGGTTGAGGGCTTTTCTTTTTTCTCTCTTGTATTCGACTGTCGACTGTCTGGGTTATTATCCTCTCGAGTGCCCGCCCGATACCTTCGGTCTGGTTCAGTCGATCCGCAATAGCATCACCGCCCGTCACTGACTTCGATCCATGTATCCCTCCAGCAGATAAGGTCGTCTCTTTCCTGGTAGGATCACGGCCATGGCTCATCCTGCCATTACAAGAACTTCTGCATCGGCGTATACCATCATGGCCAGCATCAGCTCCTCCTCCAGCCCGACGCCCTTCGCCGCGATGGCTACGCCTTACCCACCAGGCGGTCCGTATGCCCCAGGCGACGGGGATACGGGCGAATGCAAGCTGCTGGGCCCATTTTCGCTGCTCGTGCAAGCTGCGTTGGGAGCGCTGGCGCTGCTCTCCCTGGTCTACAAGCGATACAGAGAAAGACCGCAACGGCCGGTCAAGATCTGGGCATTCGACGCCTCGAAACAAGTCTTTGGTTCTGCGATGCTGCATCTGGCAAATCTCTTGATGTCGATGTTCTCTGCGGGGAAGTTTGAGATCACGACCCCGAAATATCAGCCAAACCCATGTTCATTCTACCTGTTGAACCTGGGCATCGATGTAAGTCCGCATGTCCACTACTCTATGGAGAGAACGAAGCTGATGTATCGTCTGCAGACTACTCTAGGAATCCCGATTCTTATCTTTATCCTCCGCATCCTCAATACCCTTGCCATGTATACCCCGCTCGCCAACCCTCCGGAATCGATTGAGTCCGGAAACTATGGCGATCCACCTCGAGCGTCGTGGTGGTTCAAGCAGTCGATTATATATTTCGTGGGACTTCTGGGAATGAAGATCTGCGTCTTCTTCATCATCGATTTGATGCCCTGGATCGTCAGTGTTGGTGACTGGGCATTGCGGTGGACCGAGGGAAACACAGCTATCCAAATCTTCTTCGTCATGCTCCTCTTCCCGGTGATCATGAACGCCATACAGTATTACATTATCGATACCTTTATCAAAAAACAGATGCCGGTGCAGCTGGACTCTATCTCGCGAGACGAAGAGGTCGATTCAGATTTTGACCCCAATGACAGACACCACCGCAGCGCGTTGCTGGCCGGCCTGGATGATTCTGATTCGGACTCTGACGATGACTCCGTGCTGAAGGAGCCGGAATTACCGTCGCAGCCACATAACGTGGCCCATCATCTTCGTCATGTCGAATACGACCCCCGGACAGATGGGGAGGATGCATCCCGACTCCGCTCCTCAGACAGCGGTAGCAGTAGCCACGGGGACGACGGACGGGATCCGTCTGCGACGAAACTTACCTCACGACCAGTACACTGATTGCCTTTTTGATGAGCTGCTATCAGTCGATCCAGTATATATATCTGTACGTTTTATGCATTCTGGGTGTTTATGGGAGGGGTTTGTATTACACGCCATGCTTTCAAGTTACGGTATTCTATGGATGATACTCGTTTTGCGCTGCGTTCTCTTGGCTTATCCATGGGACATGTTCGTTATTCCGTTTATATCGTACTGGGGGAGCGTGTTCCAAAATATTCAGAGTTTCCAGTTCGTTTACGAGGTTATTTTACATCTTTCATGCAATAATTGCAGTTCATCGTACCTTAGACTACTCCATGACCAAACCGTAGCCTCATCCGCCGAGATAATGCTTGACGAGTCCAAAATACGTCTTCCTCACCTCTGCTCCATTTTCTAAGAATCAGCATCATCCCGCCCCACGAGCCAGAGCAAGACAATGGGAAACTATTAAACTAGAAGGGGGCAAGATAATACCCTCGAGTCTTATCATATATGTAACCATGTATCCGTAAACTAGTAGTGATCAAACGATTTCCATGAATTATAGTCTATATACCAATGCTCCCAAACATGCCATGTGAACGACTCTAAACATTGTCTTTATTTCTACTTTTTGAATTCATTCGAACTCCTTTGAATGCGCTATCTACCCATGGATCTCCCACACTCGAATCTTTCCCTGCTCGTTCGCGACAGCGAGCATGTCCGAGCCGGGAGAGACGGCCACGGAAGAGATGCGGCCAAAGGGCGTGTTGGACGTAGGCCAGTTTCGATAGACGGTGCAAGAAGGGAGGTGGACTGTTGTTTGGTATTGTTATTATTTATGTTTAGTTCATGTTTTTAGGGAGGGGGCAGGGGCTGAGATATACATACCTAATCGCAGCGCATCACGCTTCCATCGGCTGGCCATGACCATGAGCTGGCCATCAGGGGAAAAGACGAGATGACTGGTCGGGGTGGTGAGGTGATCAAAGACACGAGTAGGTTTGGGGTTTCGAGGGATGTCGACCTGGATATCGTTCTTGTCTTTCGACGATGAGGAGGCTTGCGCAGAAGCAGCCGCCCAGAGTCGTCGGTCGTAGATGTTGACGATACCGCTCGAACTGCCTATGGCAATCCAGCGGTCTCCGCCGAGTTCCTTGCGGCCTGAACGGCCTCCGAGAGAGATGACAGTGGTTCCAACAGCACCTTCGTCAACCCAGCGTGCAACGACGCGGCGCAGTCTGCCGTCCCATTCGGATACCTCACCATTCTTGCTGGCAACAGTCATACCTTCACCGTCGCTCCACCATGCGAAGTCCGCGACACCACCGCGCCCATCAACACGCACCTGGGCGATCCACTGAGCTGTGCCTGCGTCCAAGACGTTGATGAGGCCGCCGCCCTTGCGAGCCGTGCCAACCATGCCGATATACCGTCCACAAGGGGACAACTTGAATCGCTCCATGGACTTTTGCTCGTTCTTACGGTCAGCTGTGCCGTTGACCTTTTCGATCTTGCCGGTGTTGAGATCCCAGATATGGAAGTACCGACGGCGGCCGGAGGCGAGGATTTTGTTGCCGGTTGGGGGGGCAAATGCGGAGGTGTGAATTGGGGTGCGTCGGATATGGAGAGATGTGAGAAGTGGATTCGGAATCGGAGCATCAGGGGAGATATGATGGAGGAAGAGAGTAGATGCCGGGCCGGACGAGAGAAGAAGCGGATAATGAGGATGGAAGGACAGAGAGTCGATAGAGGACTATTGATATATATTGTTAGCTCTCGAGTAGCAGAAATCGAATTATTTTGGTAACATGGAAACTTACCGGTTGACTCGCACCAACATCCTTCAATCTCTGGATATCAATCACCTCCTGGCGCAGTTTTCTCTTTCCTCCCGTCTTCGCATTACCCTCATCCATGACCAGATCACCCGCATTCTGAAGCAGTTTAGCCAGTGGCTGCATCGTCATCTCCGCCTCCTCATCGGACGTATCCATGTCATCCACGCCACTAGAAGCATCAGAGTCTTCCTCGTCACCATTGATCGTCTTCCGTCGTTTCGTGCTCCGTTCCGGCACCGCCCATTCAGGAGTAGGATGTAGGCGCTCAAATTGTCTGCGCAGACGACGAATATACTCCTTCCCACTGACGAGATCCTCCGCTTCGGTGTTTCGCAGCTTTCGCAACCTCGACTCGCTCGCCAGAGAGATAGTAAGGCGCTCGTCATCGCTGTCGTGCCATGCGGCTGGTGTGGTTTCCTCCTCTTCCTCTTCCCCCTCCTCTGCGAGAGTCATGGCCGTATCACCATGAGTTCCATCAACATCAGCCGTGCCGGAATCCAAGAAGAAAAGCTATAGTCATCAGCACACATGGCCTCTCAGACATAGAAAAATTAACAAAACCACTCACATCCGCATCCGAAACATCATCCAATCCTTCCTCGTCTTCACCCTCTCCCTCCTCCTCGTCCGAGGCATCCCGCAGCACCAGATCCATCGCTCCAGGAGTCCGATGGCTCTTCAGCGCCTCGTGAAAACCCGCATCGTCGCCGAAGAGCAATCTCTCCAACTTCTCCTCCGTCTCGTCCTTCTCGAGGGCAACCTTCGTCATGTGGTCCCCATCTTCGAATTCCGGCCTGGCTAAGGTCTTGGTCGGTTTGACCTTTTTCTTGATGTGTGTTTCGGACATTTTTGATATGATGTTTCGCGCCGCAGCACGAGGATAATCGGACCTCTTTTCACAGAGGACGGTCAATGTCGTCCTGTATATGAGAGGGGCTCCAGAACTTGAGAATAATCTCCCTTGCAGCTCCAGCGGGGAGGTGATGTCCGTCTGCTGTCAAGGCTCGCAGCAATAATAACTCGGCCTGCTCTAATTTTTCTTTTCTGCTTTTGCGCTACTGCGATTCCGCCATTGGCTGCGGGACGAGAGGGCGGCGGAGCATGTCCGGGCGGTGATGAAGGCGGTGAGTGTGGATTGATATCCTTGGTCACATGATCGATATTGGTTAGTAGATTGAATGGAGAATTATTTACTCTTCTATGTATTTAACGTTAAATTCGATAAGATAATAGGTTATGATTCTCATAAGTTAAATAGTATATTTCTTCCATCTACCTATGTATTTATCTAGCCACCCAGTTTAGTCTATTGACCAGAAGGATGTGGAGAAGATCGGGTAGAAAAGAGATTTAGTATATTTCATCATTATCGCCTGTAAGACTTCCGAAATGCAATAATTTTTCGACTTTATAAAAGTTGTATGGTTTTCCCGTAGATTCATCCTAGCAGAGCCTGGAACTGCTTCTCATCTCGGATACCAGCCAGGTTGCCCTCCTTGATACGTTTCAGTGTCAGGGCGGCAATGAGTGCAGCACCCACACCGGAACCATCCTCGGCGGGCAAAATGACAACCTTATCCTTCTCGTTGGGAGCCCAGTCGAGGATCTCGCGCAGAGCCTGGGCACCACGGGCTCTGAAGTGAGGGTACTTGTTGAACACGGAGCCGTCAGCACCAACGTGGCAGCTCTCAATGTTCTTCTTCTTGCAGATAGCAGCGACACCGCAAGCAGATAGACGAGCAGCACGGGTGCCAATCAGTTCAGCCAGGCGACGGATCAGCTCCAGCTCAGATTTGACAGCCTTAAGGCCGAGTTGCTTCTCGAGGAGTTCCTGCGTCTCCTGAAGGTTCTCATAAGGGTCCTCCTCGATGGCAGACAGAAGAGAGGAGTCGATGGAGTAGGCCTTGCGGAGTTTGGAAACGTCCTGGCCCTCGAAGATAAGACCAGGCTTCTTGTCGATAAGGTCGATAAGCGCCAGACGGAAGATCTCACCAAGATACAGACCCGCAGTCATCTTTTCAAAAGCCTGCTGACCGGGACGGGGAGAGTCCCGGTCGATGATGATATCGTACTGAGTCAGAGGAAGGACGACGTGCTCGTTGTCGAAGGCACCGTACTCGCAGTTAATAGCAATCGGCATGTCGGCCGGCAGGTTCATGTGCGCAATCTTGGGTATCGAGCCGACGTTCTCCATGTAGGCGGCGTTGACACCAGTTCCGAAGATACAGCCGATCTTCATCTCGGGATCAGTGTATGCGGAGGCGATGAGCGTACCGGTGGTGTCATTGATCAAGGCCGCAATCTTGATGGGAAGGTTCTGGACGGTGGGTTTAAGTAAAGGTTCACGGATCCGCAGTTTTTGAATGGCCACATACCCTCTTCTTCAAGACAGCTTCAAACTGCGGAACGACATCCTGGCCCTCGACACCCTCGATGTCGAATCCTTTAGTCCATCGCTGGAGCACACCGTGGTCAATGTAATCTTGGGTGGCGGGGTATGAGAAGGTGAAACCCAGGGGCAGCTGGTCCAACTTCTCTCCAGGGTGGTGGTATTCCAAAAATTGCTGCAGACAGTCGGCGGTGTACTCCCACAGCTCCTCCGCGGTACCCGTCTTGAGCTCCTCCGGCATGCGGTATTTCGACTGGGTGATGTCGAACTCGCCCTTCTCCTCCGACAGGACGATTTCACAGACGCGCAGGTTGGTACCGCCCATATCGAGGGCGAGGAAGGTGCCCTGCTCGTGGCCGTTGGGGAAACCCATGACCCAGGTGACATTCATGGGCTGAGACGTCAGCATGCATGTCGGGAATAAGAGATAAATAGATCTAACTGTGACTCACAATGTTACCGCCCTCGACGCTGAGACCTGAGAAATATCCGTCAGCATTGATGTTGTGCGTGATATCATATCTAGCATCCAAGCGGGACGAGCATACCCTTCTCCAGCTCCTTCACGAAATGGTTGACGACTTGCTTGAGCTTGGCCGCATCGACAGTAAAGATCTCCTCGAACTCCTTGATCTGCTCCAGGAGATCCTTTGGCATATCAGCCATGGAACCTGTGGGCGGACAGTCAGCTCACTGTACCGCGGGGTTGCTCCAACGCGGGGGAGGTTATCGGAGGGGAACATTACCCTTGCGGGAGGGTCGACGACGAGGTCCTAGGCCGACCATTGTGGACGATCACACGAAGTAAGATGGGATATAGTAATTGGGCGTCCAACGACTGTCGTAATGGGAGGTGTGAGATGAAGGGAAACGGACTGGGAGAAGTGCGCAGCAGTAAAATAATGATACCGGAGAACCAAATAGGACGGGAGCGGATCGCTGGGCAAACGTGGGGCAGCAGCTTTCAACAACCCAAAGAACCGTCCGATACGGACCCAACAACGACCAAACTCTTTGCGGAGATTATATGTATTAAAGGAAGATGTTATCTACAGGCTCGGTCTCTCAGAAGATGATGTCTGACGAGAAACAAGCACGGACGGGGAGTGACAACATCACCGCCAGAGACTCGAGAACGTTCTGCGATAGAACCCGAGCAGGATCGCAGCTCGTGACGTTATTCCCCCACTCGGAAAGGAAGATGACCATTGATGATTGACTATACCGAAGAAAAAAGAGGCTAAACGCAGTGCACTTGGCCTGGACCACATCGCCCGCAGCAGTCGATAGTCTGACAGCGATCCTTTGTTCCTTTGCTCCTTTGCGATGCGTTGGTGGCGGCGCAATCATACGACGGTCAACAGCCATCCGCACCCGGAACTGTACTGGACTGGATATTGTTCTACTTTCTTTTCGACCAGCTGGCTACCATGGGATTGTTCCCCGGATCTGAGCCAGTCGTCTGCTTCGTACTCAATGCGATTTGTTACAAACGACCCGCCGAATTGAATAAGAATGAACATCACCCATGTGGCTTGCCATGAATTACTTAGTAACCCTCACCGCTAGCATCCCGCTAGATAAGCATTGGAGGTGTTCTCCCCCGTCGTGAAATATTATTATATACACATGTACTTCATATATCATGTGCCATAGTTAGCCTGGATACGATCCCCGTCCCTTGCGCCTGTACGCCAGTCATAATCATCTACAAAGATGGCTTGTCCTTCTCGAGATGCGGGAACACATGGCTGAGTCCGTCACGATCCTCCGACCCAGCACCAATTTTGTCCCCGTCTGCAGGCTTCGTCCCTTCTTCTTTGGCTGTAGATTTCTCCTGCGCCTGGACAGCCTGGCCATTGATCTGCTGTCGAACGCGATCTCCATAGGCCGTCGATATGCTCAATGTCCGGTCAACCTCTTCTGTGAGGCGTTCGACTTCATCTTTCAGTCGCTCATCGCGGTCCTCTAGAGGCGCAGATTCCTCGTCTCGAGTCTTCTTGTCTGGGTTGGTCTCTTCCCACAGGGCCTCCAATTCATCTTGCCAGCCGAGTGCTTTGGCGAACTTCCGGACGCCAGCATCACAGTCGCCCAGAAGCAGCACATCATCGGGGCGAGAGCCCAGTCCACCGACACGCTCCATGTTGATAAGCACGCGGGGCACTCCTTCCTTGCAGTACCCTGGCAGACTAGCAAATGGCTGAACCGTTAGGCTGGTACCCATGACAATGCACAGGTCTGCTGCTGCTGGGAGGGTCCGGTTCAAGAAGAACTCCTCGGGCAGCGCTTCGCCGAAGAAGACGATATCTGGCTTGACAAGGCCATTGCACTTCGGGTTCAGACAGCGGGGAACCTCCGCCTTGTCAATGGCCTGTTTCATCATGTTCTCTGGGTATTCGCTCTTGCAGTCAATACAGTGCTGATTGGCAAAGCTGCCGTGCGCCTCGACGATCATCTCCCCGGGCACACCGGCCTCACGCTCCAGACAGTCAATGTTCTGCGTGAAGTGCTTCAGCAGGCGACCCTTGTTGTAGAGCAATTTAATGAATGAGTGCGCAACGGTTGGTCGATATCGTCCGGGATAGAGCTCGTGAGCTAGTGCATAAAAGGGACGAGGATTCTGCCGGAAGAAAGAAATGTCGAACACAGCCTCCGGGTCGGGCAGGTCTAGATGCGCCAGATTGGAATATATGCCAGTATCAGGTGAGCGGAAGTCAGGAATGCCCGCAGAGGTACTGATACCTGCGCCGCACTAGAAGTTCTTTTATCAGCATTATGCTACGAGGCGCCTGGCAGCTACTCATGATCATACCATCACCACAATGCGGCGGACATTGTTCTCCTGGATATATTTAGCGACGGACTCGATATTCCGCGCCTCGAGGACCTTGGGAGGGGTCTTCTCGTCCACTGGGGTTGACGATTCGTTGCCCATTTTGTAGCGCGGCCGGGCAGGTTTTGGCCGCTGGTGTCTCTCTCTCCGACGGCGACCTATGGTGATGGTGGTGGAACAAAAAAATTAAAATAGATAAGGTGTTGAGCTGCGTATAAGTAAGTATAAGTTATCCTGTGCAGACTGTATCTCTGACTTGTGCTCAAGCCTCGATCTGCGGAGAAGATAAGCAAACCAAGCTGCGGTGCAACCGTTTCTTTGTTCTTTTCTGCGCACTAACTAATTTATCGATCAATTAATACGTCAGTCGCACGAGAGCGGGCTTTTGTTGGCGGAGGCTTATATAATCCCCGCTGGACTGCGGGGAGTTGGTTGCAATGACAGCCATCCAAAGGTGATCAGTGCGCAGGTATATTGGTGTACAAGGCTGGATGGAAATGCCCATGCCAATGGCAGTGGATTCATTTCCATCTTCTGTTCAGAATCAGCATTCTGAATGAGGCTGAGAGTGCGTAAGTATATACGTCGTAATTTGCTCTGCGTAACACATTTGGTGTACTTTCTGTTCCCTGAGATCTCAGTACAAAACCATGAGGGCAATGGGAATGATGCGTGCATCCATATCGACAGCCAGTATCGTACCATCTATGGAGAACCACCTAATTGGTCTCTCACTGCTCTTTATAGTTACACGTACCATAGTCCTTGAAGTATACAATATTGAATCCTCAAGTGTTGGCACGTCCCCCAGCCTCACCGCCCGGAGTCACCACCAATGGCGCCCGCCGCCGCAATGGACACTTGGTGGATAGCTTCGGACGGTCAATAAGTAATCTCACGGAGGGACCGCGACGCTGTCTCCTCAGGGGACCTCACAGCGAGAATGTCAAAGACGAACGGGCACAGCGCCGTCAACGGACATATTGCGACTCCGTCGAAAATCCCCATCGACAATGTCCGCGACTCCAGTCCTCCGGTCGATGTCTTCAATGCCGTGTCAGTCGCACAGATCAAGGCGACACTCTCGCACCTTCACGACCAAGATGCCTCAGTGACCGCCCGGCTGGATGCCCTGGTTGCCTCCCAGAATGATTTCTCCAGAGAATTGGGTCGCTTGGATTTATTACGAGCTCACCTGGGTACGCAGGCCAGCACCACCCGGTCTGTCAGCCATGGCATGCTCTCGGACGCGGCGGACACGGCGGACCGAATATCCAATGCTGTCAAAAAGCTGGACCTCGAACAAGCGAGGGTGAAGGCAACGCTGCAGATGGTGGAGCAGGTGGCAGAGCTCAAGGCATGTGTATTAGGGGTCGCTGGCTCCATGGAGGGCCCGCAGGATTGGGAGACAGCGGCCAGCTATCTGAGTCGAGCATCCAAGATCCCGCCAGAGGTGGTTAATGGGGCTTTTGCGGAGGAGATTGTACCGACCGCGGAGGTTCCTGATCCTCCCAGCGTCACGCTGCATAATGCCGCCGAGTCTCTCTGCGGTCTGTTCCTACGGGAGTTCGACAAGGCTGTCAAGGACAACAATGGCGCCAAGATTACCCGGTTCTTCAAGCTATTTCCGTTGATTGGCAGGTCGGAGGTCGGTCTGGAGGTTTATGGACGATACGTATGTCAGGGTGTCGCTGCACGAGCGCGGACGAATCTCAATGCCGGCGCGGCAGGTTCTCAGGATGGCTTCTTCTATGCTGGTGCCCTGACGAAACTCTTCGAGCACATTGCTCAGATCGTTGAGGGTCATGGTCCGCTAGTGGAGCGTCATTACGGAGCTGGCAAGATGGCTCGGGTGATTGAGCGTTTGCAGGTCGAGGCCGATGTCCAGGGCGGAATCATTCTTGATACCTGGAGGGACGAAAGGAATATCGACCGCAAGCTGACTGACATAAAGTCCTATGCTTTTACTTTTCTGGTGCAGAGCTTTCTTCCTGCCCAACGTGCAGCGGGGACGCCTCGAACGGGCTCTCCCGTTAGTAAGGATAGTCAAGACCAGACCGAGGAGGAAGGTGTTGACATGAAGGAGGTTGACGCAATTTTGAATGAGATGGCCGTTATGCTTGAACGGTGGTCACTGTACTCACGGTTCCTTGCGGATAAGTGCAAGGTATGGTTTTCAAGATATTCTACTTTCTCGAATACTAACAACGTGCAGGACCCGGAAGACAACGAGGATGCTTTTACTCTCCCCGAGTTTGTAGCGGAGTCGACTCTCGCAAGGAAGATGTCCGAACGGGTTGTCACGCCATTCAATACAATGACCACTTTCTTCTTGCGCCGCTCTGTGGAGAAGGCTTTCCAGTTGGACGAGCAGCCATCCGGACTGACGCTAAACCCTCACAAGCCGCTACATGCAGAACCTCCGCACATCACTTCTGCTGTCGACGACATCATGTACATTGTTAACAAAGTCTTACGACAGTCCATCGCTACCGCACAGAGGAATGTCGTCGTCAGCGTCGTGCCTACGCTGGCTCGAGTGCTGGGCTCCGACTTCATCGGTATGATACAACGGAGGATGCGCGACGAATGTTACCCCAGGGCTCCCGTTCAAGGCGGACAGCCCCCTGAACAGATTGTCATCGCATTCTTAGTCCTCATAAACAACTTGGATGTGGCAGTCGACTATATCCGGCGCATTGTGGCAAACCACGTGGAGCCTAAAGAGCCAGTCCAACCACAGACTGCAGACGGTTCGACAGGCGACAGTGAGAGCGGATTACAGGTGCTGTTCCCTCTCGAGGACGATGCATTGGCGGTCGCTCAGTCGCTGCGTTCTCTCTCCAACTCGTTCGAGTCAAAAGCGAGTGATCTGTTGTCCGACGGCATCCAGGTGGTCTTCAACAACGTCGTTAAACATCGTCTCCGCCCCATTCTTGCAGATGCGTTCCGGGACATCGAGTATCAGCCACGCGAGGACAGCGATCCGACCAGCACAGTCTACCACAACTATGATGATGAGGACATGGAAGACGATACGTTACGTGCGGAACTAGTCCGTCCACGTTTTGCAACGGCCTGGTCAGGGCTTATGTTGCCTATTGCTCGGCTTCTAACACCCTCTGCATTCGACCGTCTCCTGGGTGTGACAGTAGCATACCTTGCACGACTGCTTGAAAAACGGCTGTGGTCATACCACGGCCGCGTCAACGCTCTAGGTGCAACAAGACTTGAGCGTGACGTCTCTGGCATCGCCAACGCCGCTGTGGACGTGACTAGTGGCCATGGGGCCCCAGCACGGTATCGGCATCGGGAAGTTTTCACACGGTGCTTGCAGATGGTGCTGATCATGGGCATGGACGATGACGAATGGCAGGATGTCATCCAAGGCGGCGAGACTGCCGAGTTAGTGGACAAGCTCAGCGCTGAAGAGCGGACGAGGGCGAGGGCAGTAGTGAGGTAGTATATAGCCACTTGTGGGCCGTTACAGCCATCTGTTGAAAATACTTGATCTTAGAATTGATGACGATACCCGAGGAACATTACGACAGATCATTCAGCCATCAAATAGCATCAGTAAAAGTATCTGAATCGGAATTATAAGTGAACCGTCCACAGTATAAGAATAGATTACAGCTATCACAATAGTAAAAAAAGCAAACACGTCGAATGTATAAAAACGAAAGTACCACCCACATACATATATGCGTGCTTTCGGAAAGAAAAAAAAAAGAGGTGGTTAAATCTCTTTAACCGGGGCTCGACCGGGATTCGAACCCGGGACCTCGTCCATTCCCAGAATATCGCTGCCCGAAGGACGAATCATCCCCCTAGACCATCGAGCCGTTGTTCTACCACGTCTTCCCCTTGCTTACTATAATACTGGTCGTGTCAGGGAAAACGCGATTGTATGGTTATAGTTGGATGTGTTTACAAGAAGAATTTATATATTCTTTTTGAGATAGCTACCGTCGTATTATCGTTGATGCCCTGGGTTTACTTATTGCGCTTAACAACTCTGTATCTGGCCTCTTTGTGATCATAACATCATGACAGCAACAGGTTCTGCGATATTTCCCCCTTGGGATAGATCTTCGACTACAGGTGAGATCTGGGACATGTTGTACACTGAGATCCATCTTCTGCGGGCTTCTCTTCGGATGCCATATCCGCATTCGGGAGAGTGTTTGTCTCTACAATCACACATTGACATTGGGTTGTTGAGGCTTCACATTTATATAAATCTCTACTAGCCTTACAGCATGAGGCCTGCTATCGGAAAGAAGCTGCATAATCGTCTCGTTGTTTGCACGTTCAATATCTGCGACCTGGAGCGCGGAGGAGGCGTATAACTTATGAGCTGCTGAAACAAGGACAGTCAGGGCATACAGACGGTATAGCTTCCACAGGACCTGTCGGGTCTGTACATCAAGCAGTTGTCTAGGTTGGGTTTCCAGTCTCTTCAGATGTTCATAGAAGCCTCGAACCACTAAGAATTGAGAGTGAGCTGTACTCAATCGCCAAAAGTCCACGAGAAGGCGGTTTCTACTTTGACTCGGGACATTGGCCCGCTTCAGGGTTTCGAAGGTCAGATGAGCTACTCGCCAGCCAAGTACGCCCATCAATTCTCCCAAATCAAAGTGGCAGGCCTTTCCTTTCCCTGCAAGATATTTAGTGAGGTTTGCTGTCGTAATATTCGCTGGTACATCCCCCTGAATCACATATCTGGCCGATTTCAGAAGCTAAGTGATGAGCAAAATATGTCAGTTGTTTTGTTCCAACTTTAAAGGGCCACTTGGTGGGGTTTTCGTACATAGTACGCAGTCTGCTGTCCTAACACAAAATTATCACCCTCACAAGTCTGGGAAGGAAGAAAGTCTGTATATACAGATCCAAGTCCAGCAAAGCTTGAAAAGCCGTGGCTACCACAGGATCGTCTGTAGACTTCGATTCCTTGAACATCTGTGCTGGTTGCCAGTCCCTTCAGCCCGCAGGATGTTGCATGGAGTTCTGCAAAAAGCTCCTTGACATTGCAAGAATCGCTTTCAGAGTGAGGGTTATTCAGCGCTGCTTCGGTCTCATGATAAAACTCTGTCATAGATTGGCCTGTGAAACTCAGTGCCAAAGCTTCTCCAAGTAAAGGAAACGGTCGATATTGGACCATCGTATAATCAAGGACTTGGGTCTCTCTTGTAGGGTCCGCACCAGAGTCTTGGTTATGGAACTGGCATCGGACAGCACAATAGCGAGTTGCAATAGTTAAAGATCGAGCCAAAATTCTGGAAGACTCCGCTACGAGTGCTCCACGAAACATCGTCATTGTACCATAAACCAGGGCCGGTGATTCAGGTGGTACATGCACGTTCCTCTCTGGATCAACACAAGAGAATCTATACTGAGTCAGCATTGGCTAGTGACTAGCAGTTACACTTTATAGTCTGTTACCTCGCGAGCATGATTATATGAGGTATTTTCACTTGGCTCAATTGTCCACCGTGCTTGGAAAGGCAGGTCAGTTAAATGGAAGAGTTCTCTTAGTGATTAGGAGAACTTACTTATATTCCACTTTTGGACCAATATATCCGACGTATGCTCCGTCAAGCGTTTCATGGGAAACCAAATCCCGAACCTGACACATAAATGGGTGAGGTCCGTAGTCTTTGCCCGAGAGAATCAATCGTGCCATGACAAGTGCATAGTTTGCTGAGAGACCAGAAGTACCAACCCACCACTCGGCTGATGTTATATGGGGAGTGTGCAGAGTGAACGTTTTGTCTGTGGGATCCCAGATTGCAGTTGTCTCAATACCATGAATGTTCGAACCATGACCTAGCTCAGTCTGGGCATAAGAACCGATAATTTCCA
This sequence comes from Paecilomyces sp. PK2413, assembly GCA_023624055.1. NCBI lineage: Eukaryota > Fungi > Ascomycota > Eurotiomycetes > Eurotiales > Thermoascaceae > Paecilomyces > Paecilomyces sp. PK2413. The sequence goes on along the minus strand of JAMADQ010000007.1, from coordinate 1,818,549 downwards.
TTTTCTCGGCCCTTCTCAGGGAGAGTTCATGTTGCTTGGGTGTGCCTTGTTCGATAAGTGTCGGCTGATAGGAAGAAAGGAATTCAGTATGAATATTGTAATCGCGTGCGGAAGACGTGTTAACCTACCATGAAACCCCTCCAGTGTAAAGAATATGCAGTTGGTTCTCCGAGAATTTCAATGGCCCATTTGAGCTCCTCGTCAGTCCAACGATGTAATTCTCGTAACTGCTGCAGTCGTTTACCCCTGGCAAGAGGCGTTCTAAACCTCTATATATGAGGAATTTATTAACCGATTTCGAGAACGCGCGGAGAAGAATCAGCTAGGAGATCCTTTTGATACCCACACTTTTCGAGGTCCACAGGTGTCTCGGGTTCAGTTTGATAAGATTATGGGATACATTGAAGATGGGAAAAGTACTGGCACCAGCTTGGTGACAGGTGGTTCCCATCATGGCTCTCAGGGGTATTATATCAAGCCCACTATCTTTGCAGACGTCGACATGAATATGAATATTGTCCAAGAGGAGATACTCGGGCCGGTATTCACGATACAGAAGTTCAAAAAAGACGAGGATTCTAGCTTTTATCCGCTTATTTGGTAGTGTTAGACTGGGTCCAGTCTAGGTATTAGTTACATTCGTCTGCACTGAGAATGTGAACTTTCGCCTAGTATATAGAGAAACAGGGTACCCTATCCACAGAGTCTCAAGACCTCCCGAATGAACTTTTCCTTAACAACGTTACCGGTTGCGGCAATATTTTCGAAAGAGCATCTATAGCAAATGCGATGCCAGCTCTTGCGTCCACGTGACTATATACACCGTATTTACTACATTGGATGTAATATAAACCAGGTAACGCCAACGCAGCCACCAAATACCTAAATTAAAATCGACTCCACGCGCCAGAAATGGCTGAGACGCAGCAGACAACTGACGACAAGCGTCGATTCGTCCGAACGCTCGGAAAGCACCTCTCAACCTGCAAAGATATCGCCTTTACTACCGACGAACTCCGCAAACTGGGCATCGATATAGTACCAGCTTCTTTTTGCTCGCGCCGCACAGAACACAGGGCTTTATCCCTGCTTTTTTCTGCCGTACCCTCGCCATCTCCTGACACCTCCCAGAGAGGAAATGGAAGTGCGTTCTTTTCCCGAATACAACCCAGAACGGATAGAATCCTCAGTAGAACGTGCCCAGTCACTGGAGCTGTTCCTGGGGGAGTACCTTGCTGAGTGTGGTGCCCAACGTCCCGAGATCGACTACAATGTCTTTGAGGATTCGGGATGGTGTTATAAAGAGTAAGATTGTTTACCTTTTATGTAAAAAAACCAGCAGTTCGCATCTAACATATACTGATCGCGCTCACAGTGTTGCGGACTACAAATTCCAAACACTGTGGGAATACGATCCCCCTCGTTGGGGAGGGTGTATTCCGCAGTGGTCTGTTCAGTCCATTTACCATTACCAGGACCAAAGACTAAAGCCTCATCTGAAGAGCACCATGATATCAGACTGGACTGGCCAGAATGAATTGATATTCCGCGGGGAGCTTATAGCGTTGGTCAGGATGATCAGAGGCCGCTTGGCGACCCCAGGACTGGCTCATTATGCCATCCACCCGGTAAATCCATCGAACGTGAAGTTGTAGATCGTATTGCTGACTTGATGTTTTGTTGCAGGCTCTTTTGTTTTCCATAATGGGCCCACAGCAGGCGCGGATGCTTCAGGGCCACATGGATGGTGCGAAGCTGGTCATTCAACGCAGTGAGCTGTATGATTTTCGACATGAGGATGTTGATGTTTTGTATTCATTCGCACAGTGGTTTCTGAGCAGTCCTGTGGGGAATACTGAAGCGTGACATTGGTTTTGAATGATCGGGGTTGGCGTTTTGGTCCTAGCATTCCATATTGTTGGCGGCGTTCGATTTTCGGCTTACACTTTCTACGTAAATGTTGCGTTGGAGTCGATCCTCTACATGAAGACTCTAACCACCCCAGAGAACAGACAACTAGCTTAGATAGCTCTCAGAATGTCTAAGGAATTCATAGTCAACGGCATATCAATTTATCCTTATTAACCATCAACGCAATTTGATCAACAGAAACCGACGTTTCCCTGCAGCATTTGTTCCAAAACCTTCTCTGGCAAGGGGCCTAAAGAACGACACCTCTGCCACACACGTACGACCTGCTTGCTCCTTTTCTAGCGCTTGCCTTCCAGTACCTGCTGGGAAATGCATCGCTTCGGTGACCGCAGCCAGTTGTGACCCGATAGCAAGTGCTGAGGCGAAAGGAGCAAATACACTAAGTGATGTGTATGTAAGCTGCCTACCAGCACTGGTTAAATGAATCGCATATCTGGCCAGCGAGTGAACGTGACATTCCCCTCGATTGCTTGCTGTAATGTATTATCGGACAGGAGCAGGATATTCATGAAAGCTCGTGAGCTCCAAGAGCCTCTAATTTCAGCACTGAGCAACATCAGATGAAACTACACCCTGCCCCTGGCGACTGAGAAGAGATTAAGCAGAGACATAGCTCTACAACACCAAATAATACCGGTTGAAGAATCAATTAATGAAGACGGATCAAGCGGCAGGAAAACATTTCTTCTTGCCGCGCAAATCACGAGACTTGAACATGGTATGCGGCATATTCACCTACTATTCAACCCCTGAAGGGACGTAAATATATTAGGATGCACGCGAAGCTCGATATCTTATCAAGATGACGAAAAAGAATGGATAATTGAAGAAAAATAATAAAGGAAAAAAGCAAAACGTAGTTATAGTATGAGCTATAACCCCTGGAGCTAGACAGTTAGCTACCTGACTATGTCACTAGCCACCAACTCAATTGACTAGTTTCGCATCTACGGAGGAATTAACGTGGTGATAAGTACGACGATGACGACAAGAAGAACTAATACCACCCGGACCACGTGGTCATGGCGCGTGGTCTGTGAGAGGTGTTAATTTTCGAGGGAAGATCAGGACCTGGGATTGTTTTGCATTGTCTATCATGATCAGACTGTTTAGTTACTTTGTGCGCGAGTGAGGAATGAGTATTATGGCATCATTAAAGAGGAAAAGGTTAGGATTAAGGGGAGAACGTGGTAGTCATAGTGTGGAGGGATACTAGTATTTTGTACGGAGTACTGCAGAGGATCCTATAGAGATAAAACTGCATACTCCATGTTCCTGCATCCGCAAGGGAACTAGTCTCGTGAGCTGTCGCGTGTCAGGCTATCCTATCCTTCCTTCTGGAGTTAGAGCCAACGATGGCGATCTACACTCGGGGGAGGTTCGGTAGTTGAGTCTTGAACAGTCAATAATACATTCCGGCATAGAGATTCTTGTCGATAATAATAATAATAATAATAGTCATAGTAGAAGAAAATAATACCAAATGGAATTACGATGACTGGGCGATATTAGGCGAGAGCAATCGGGGGCGATACGGGCGCCGATGTCGTTCCTGAAACGCCCGATCGGTCGGGATGCCCGACGCGGCTGCCAGCCAATCAGGCTGCCGTGCGCGGCCTTATCTTGGGCCAATGGCAGGCCCATTAGCGCTGCCGGCGGTCATCGGCGCTAATCCTAATGCAGCGAGGCAGTGAGCGCGAAGCTTCGGAGGATCCACTTAGGCCCCACTTGGCGCGAGTGGCGGCAGGGGCTTTATCTGTGGCCAATCAGAGCGACGGTGATCGACCAATGGCTCGACTGCAGAAAACGAGATACTCCGTCGGTATGCTTCTGGAGATAGAGGACAGATACTCGAGAGCACGACGACGAGATAGAGACAGAGGCAGAGATAGAGAGAGAGCGCAGGTAGATAACGATCGAGATAAAGAGTATAGATAAAGATCCAGGACAGAGCCACCGGTCCTCGAACGAGCATAGCCGCCAGACGCCGCAGGACCGCCAAAAATGATATATCCCGCGCAGGCGGTTCGATTCTCAGTATCTCAGGCCTCTCTGGAGATCTCTGGCAGTCTCTGGTCGTAGACTGGCCGGGGAGATGCGTTTCATCTGGCGAGACGAGCTGGCCAAGACTGCCGTTGACGCGCTGGCTGATAGCGGAGGCGGGCTGGCCATCGGATTGCTTGCTTTGGAGCTGGAGTCACTTGCCCGTGGGGTTGCGATCTGCTGTGACGAGGATATCGAATGTTTATCCAGGTAATGGCGGTGCAGCATATGATTGAATATCATATCATACCATACCATACCATACCACGTTGATGATGATGTTGAGATGCCAATTCTGTCCTGGATGATGATTCTACTATATGATCAGTCCTCCATGATCATATAGGATTATTTCTTTTCTTTTCTTTTCTTTTGTTTTATTATTTTCATTTATTATTTTCTCTTTTTATTTCCTGTCTACTTCTGCTGATATCTATTTCGGTCGAGTTCTCTGAACGAAAGAGCGAACCGGCTGGCGTGGGCGGGGCTCCGGGAGGCGAGTGGATTGGATCGACGGCTTTAAGCTCGTTTCCTGCGTTTTGCTCGTTCTGCCTGGCTTTCGGTTTGCCACTGGATTGGTTTGGATTGAATTGGATTGGGTTGGATCACTGCGATCTCGCTGGGAGAATATTCATGATGATGCTGATGGACTTCTTCTTGGACTCCCTCTTTGACCTCATCTGCTTCTTCTCTCGTTCTTCTGTTTCTCTTCTCTCTTCTCACGATCTGGGCTGATATCTTCAATACTGACTGCTAACTACTACTACTAATTGCAATTGTCATATCTCTCCTCCCACGCTAAAGCCGGCCCTTGCGCTTCTCGGCCTTTTGGTTCCAGACCATCCCGGTTTGGGCGGACGCTTTCGGCCTCTCACAGTTTACAGCCTCAGTCTTCTTCTACTTTCTCACGCAGATTCTTGCACACAGATGATTATTGCTGGCCGTCAGCTATACAGTGATCAATACCTGAATACCAGCAATAGCCATTGAACCACAGCTTAGCCATTTGCATTGAATTGACTACTTTCCGGTATGTATCCAGATCATCCCCACCCGATCCGGCCCAAACTCTCTTTTTTTTTCCATCCTTTTTCTCGGCCCTCTAGTCGGCTCTCTAGTGTCTTGTCTATCTATCGCGGACCGTTGACTCTTTCAGATTGCAAACACAAATCCACTGTCTCTCTCCGGAATCACCCCGTCGCTCCAGTCTCGTCCGCTGGCCCACTCGCCGCCAGAATATATACCATACCTGCCTGCCCGACGACGCCTCCACCGTGCTCGCTCTCTCTCCCCATTTACACCAGAGGCGACTTGCACTATCTCATCTTTTCATCTTAGCCGTTTTCTTTCGATTTCTTCGTTTGGTTTTTCGTTGTGATACCCCTGCATCTGTCCATCTCGATCCTCTACAAATCCGCTCTTATCTCTCGCCGCCGCCTCACGTGCCCTCCGCTGCGGTTTTCTACACAACAAACACCACACCAGATTCCAGCAATCGAGTCGATCGTGAAGACCGCCCGGTCTTCCGTTCCTTCACCATGTCCGGCTCCGGGCAGGCGATGTATGCGCCTGATTATGCCTCCTACAACTGGACCGGTGCCCCAGCCAATTATGACCTCTCCACAAACGTCGATCTAGGAGGAGATTCACGTGTGTAACCACCAGGAGACAAAAAATAAATAATAAAACCAAACTGACAGCCTGCAGGAACGGAGAATCTGAACAAATGGTTCCAGTCCGGAGACCAGGCCTACATCATCGTCTCTTCGGCCATGGTGCTGGTCATGGTGCCCGGTCTCGGTTTCCTTTACTCCGGTCTGGCACGCCGCAAGTCCGCCCTCAGTATGATCTGGGCCTGTATGGGCTCCATGTCCGTCATCATCTTCCAGTGGTACTTCTGGGGTTACTCGCTCGCCTTCTCTCCTACCGCCACCAACGGGTTTATTGGCAACCTCCGCAACTTCGGTCTGATGAAGACCCTGGGCGATCCCAGTCCCGGCTCACCTCTCATCCCGGGTCTTCTCTTTGCTTTCTACGAGGTATGGACATGCGGTCGGACTGTCGAAAGAGAAGTTTATGCTAACTCTTTACCAGATGCAATTCTGCGCCGTTACTGCGGCCATTGTCATGGGTGCTGTAGCTGAGCGTGGTCGCATGCTTCCCGCCATGGTCTTCACCTTCATCTGGGCCACCATTGTATACTGCCCCTTGGCCTGCTGGGCCTGGAACTCCAACGGATGGGCCTACAAATATGGTGTCATGGACTATGCCGGCGGTGGTCCCGTCGAAATCGGGTCCGGTTTGTCAGCTCTGGCCTACTCGATGGTCCTGGGCCGTCGTCAGGAACGCATGATGCTCAACTTCCGCCCTCACAACGTCTCACTGATCCTGCTCGGCACTGTCTTCCTCTGGTTCGGCTGGCTGGGTTTCAACGGTGGCTCTGCTTTTGGCGCCAACATCCGTGCCACCATGGCTTCCTGGAACTCCAACATCACCGCTGCGTTTGCCGCTATCACTTGGGTTCTCCTCGATTGGCGACTGGCTCGCAAGTGGTCCATGGTCGGTTGGTGTTCCGGTACGATCTCCGGTCTGGTGGCTGCCACTCCCGCATCCGGTTTTATTCCCCCGTGGGCCAGTGTCATTCTAGGTATCGTCACCGGCATCGTGTGCAATTATGCCACCAAGGGTACGTTTCGCGCTGTCTGGGTTACTTACTGCCACGGATCGTTAACTAACTTCTCTCAGTGAAATACTGGATTCGAATCGACGACTCGATGGATGTGTTCGCGGAGCACGGTGTCGCCGGCATTGTCGGTCTCATTTTCAACGCCCTTTTCGGATCCGACGCCATTGTTGGACTGGACGGTGTCAACACAGGCAGCGGCATCGGTGGCTGGCTCATCCACAACTACCGCCAGCTGTACATCCAGATCGCGTATATCGTCGCCTGCTGCGGCTACTCCTTCGTCGTGTCGGCCCTGATCGCCTACGCCATCAACGCCATTCCCGGACTGAACCTGAGAGCATCCGAAGAGGCCGAACTGCTGGGTATGGATGACGACCAGCTGGGAGAATTCGCCTACGACTACGTCGAAGTCCGCCGTGACTACCTCGCCTGGACGCCCCAGAAGAACAGCCAGATGGAAGACGGCCACCATATCCCGGCCGCGGAGCGATACGGCATCGGCCCCCACAGCGAGATGCTCGAGGGTCGAACGCCCCTGGAGGGAGCCAGCAAGAGCAGCCGTGGAGACAGCGAAGAAGGCATCGCCCCCGCGCCTCGACAGGCTGATCTGGAAGCTGCAGGACAGACTGTCGAGCTGAAGCCTGTATTAGAGAAGACCGAAGGATCATCCGCATAGACTGCGGGGTCTTCCCTCTTCTCTTCCTCTTTCGTCTCGCGTTTCCATTTTCCTCCGGAGTTCTTCCATTTCCACGTTTTCGACGTTATACCATCACGGCCGGCGAATTATACTTCATCTGTGGTTCTATATATCCATCTGCGTTACAGCCTGGGGCTCATCTCTTTCCGTTCCACCCCGTTCCGTTCAATTCGGGATGACATGATATATCTGTACATATATATACACTTTTTACATCGGTTTATAACGACTTGGGTAGCCATTGGACTGGGTGTCATCATGGGCGTCTTAGAACTGGGATTCATCAATACCACCACTATAAAATGCAATCCATATTATACCCATACCCTAGACTGAATTCTCAATATACAAGTACTCCGTAGACATTTCCGAAATATCCTCGCCACCCTGAATATTCCTTTATGGGGTAGATGACAACTAATTAGTAAATAACAACCAACTAGCTAGAACAGACCCTCTTTCTCCGCTCAGACCATCCAGATAGGAAGCAAGCCACCGCATAAACTAGTCCCAACGTCGAACCAGAAGTAAGCACGCAATCCTTACGGCGTAGTAGTAGTGGAGTAGTTAGTTATCTACTTACTTAGTCTAAGTCTGTCTATTTAGAATTAAACTAGGCGATTTAGATAGGTAGTTAATATCAACCGCATCAAACACATGATATAAATCATCAGATGTGATGTAGGACTCACTATCTCATTGATTAGCTATGGTCTAAGAGTGTTTCTGTTCCCGCCCCCTTCTCCCTCGTAGGAACTTGAAAAAAGAAGCAAGATTGCGAATGCCATGGTATAATTAGTTTAGTTCATTATACCTAGATACAATATGCAGACTCTATAATCTACAGGGAATGGAGACGGGGATCTTATTTTATTTAGACAGATGTGATTTCAATCATGTGTAATTGTCATCGCCATTACTGCATCACAGAATCATCACAGTGGGCGATTTTAAACCCAAAGGGACACTAGCGATATATCTAAGCACGAACTGACTTTGGACTTGATCATCTTTCAAATATTCTTTCTCTTCCACCGGGGAGGCTGGAGATGTATGTATTGTAACAGGACGAGGGACCTTGAATGTGAGGGACATGACGGACGGCAGAGCGATACAGAACATAAAGGAGACATAAAATCAGATAAGGGAGAAAAGAAACGGTTATCAACAATTATACAACATAACAGTAACAATATAATATGTATAGTATAGCAGGACATGGTATAGTGGCTATGACATGCGCTGGGGGTGTCAAAAAACAAAACAGTTTTACATTCATTGTAGGGTCTCAAATAACCAAAAAAAGGAAAAATAGCAAAATGCCACTCATTATCCTATGTCCATGACTTTTCCAGCCTACCCGGAAAGCAGCACGTTTGACGCAGAAAAGGAAATGAATACATATCTATGGTTCGTAATCAGACATTCACGCTGTATCCCGCACCGACGGCTTTCCGTCGCTTCAGTGCGTTTAGATACTTTCTACCCTCGTCGACCCAGAATACTGAACTGGAAACAATCAAGAGTTTGAATAGATGACCGAGACTTAGAGGCTCCGTCTGGAAGACACGCTGCAGGAACGGCAAGTAGATGACGCACGCTTGACCGGCCAGGGAGCCAAACACGGCGTAGTTGAACATCTTGTTACCGAACAGGGGCAGTTCCCCACGAAGGACAGACTTGCCTTCGCTCCGGCAGGTGAGCGCGTTGAACATGTCGAAGAGGACGAAACAGGTGAAGGTCATGGTCGTGTCGTGGGCTGTAACGATGCGAGACCGCTTTCCCGGGTTGAGCTCGTCGTCTGCATCGCCCATCTCGTAGACGTAGATGGCGAGCGTACCGACCATGATCATAAAGGCAGAAGTTAGGACACGCTGGATAAGTGGCCTCGTGAGTACTCGGGCGGTCTTTGGCCGCGGTGGACGCGACATAACAGCCGGGTCGACCGGCTCGACCCCCAAAGATTGGGCTGGTGGGCCATCCATAAGAATATCTTTCAAGCTGTTAGTATCTAACTCTACAACTTCCTAGGAAAACTTACTGATCCACAAGATTTGCATTGCATTCAGCGGGTTCTTGAAGCCAAGGGTTGTGCTCAGAAGAACAAGGGTCAGCGCAGCCACACTTGTGCTGAGCTGGAAGGTGATAAAGTTCTGGATGTTGTAGAAGATACCCTTTCCTTGCTCGATCGCGCGCAAGATGGTCGAGAAATCATCATCGGTCAGGATCATATCAGCTGCTTCTTTGGCGACATCCGTTCCCAGCTTGCCCATGGCGATACCGATGTCTGCCTTCTTCAGTGCCGGCGCATCGTTCACGCCATCTCCAGTCATAGCAACCACGTCGCCGCGCGATTGCAGAGCCCGAATGATTTTCATCTTGTGGTCAGGACTCGTACGCGCAAAGACGGTAGTTGTTGCCATTGCTTGAGAAAGGTCCTCTGTGCTCATACGGTCGATCTCGTCACCCCTGAGGACCGACCTCGACTCGGGAGCGTCGTTAACCGGCATACCGAGCTTCTTCGCGATGGCTACTGCAGTCGTCTCCGCGTCACCGGTGATCATGATCACTCGGACGCCTCCCGACATGAGTCGCCGAATCGACTTGTAGACATCCTTCCGAGGAGGGTCGTTCATGCCGACGAGTCCTGAAAATACCAGACCAGTGTACCTTTCGTCCTCTTGAACCTGGCCCGGTTTAGGACTTGGAGTGGCACTCCGGCTGCCAAACCGTCTAACCTTGGGCGCTGGCCCACTGGCGAAGGCGAGAACCCTCAGTCCTTCTGCCGCCATCTGTTCCGCAGCATTTCTAATCACTTGTCGTCTCGGCTCGTCCAAAATCACCTCGCGACCATCCTTCATGAGATAGGTATCACATCGGATCAGCACTTGCTCCAGAGCGCCCTTGATATAAGCGACCTCGGTGCCGCTGTGACCCCCTGAAGGGTCCCCAGACATGCCACTTCCAATGATTACTCCCATCCATTTCCGCTCTGAGCTGAAAGGCGTTTCAGAGACACGAGCGCTGATCCGCTCTCGCACATCATCCTCTCCAAAGGCGTCCAGCAGGTCAAGAATGGCAACATCGGTCGGCTGGCCCACCCACCTGCTCTTCACGCCGGAGGAACTATCAGCAGTCGATGACAGCACTGCGGCTGACGAAGCGCTTGCGGGCGAGTTTGCATGCACACGCGACAGTCGAGCATTGTTAGCAATGTTGCCCACCCTGAGCACTGTCCGCGCCGCAGGTCCAGGGGTCAAGGATGTAATGTCTTTGTGAACTTCGAACGGTTCCGGGCAGTCAAAGTGCCACATCTTGGTGACCGTCATGTGGTTCATTGTCAACGTTCCCGTCTTGTCGCTACAGACAACATTGACCGAGCCCAGCGTCTCGACACTTGGAAGCCTTCGCATGATCGCGCCTCGCTTGGCCATGCGGAGGACGCCAAGGGCAAGGGTAACAGTCACAATGATGGGGAGACCTTCTGGAATCGCAGCCACTGCAAGAGAGACACCTATGGTAAACATCTCGAGGAGCTTCCTTCCTTGTAACAAGCCAATCACAACAATCAGGCCGATGACACCAAATGACATGTAGCTCAGCTCTTGGCCCAAGCGGTCCATCGATAGCTGTAATGGGGTTCTGGGACTCTCAATTTCCTGCAACGAAGCTGAGATACTGCCGAATTCCGTGTTGGGACCAGTCGAAATGACAATTCCTTGGCCGTAACCAGATCTCACTAGTGTACCCATGAAAGCGATATTATGCTGCTCATTCAAGCGGACATCTGCTCCCACCGTGCCACTAGCGGGCGCGTCGAAGAAGGGAGAACGAGGGGGTGTGATTATCTTCGGCGTGTCAAGTGCAGGCGGTGCAGTCGTGCCCAGAGCATCAGCGTACTTCGCAACGGGTTCATTCTCTCCAGTCAGGTTTGACTCGTCAATGCTCAAATCCGTCGCGGCGGTTATGCGAATATCAGCCGGAATACGATCTCCCGTCGAAAACAAGACCAAATCTCCTGGAACCAACTGGTTTGCGGCAACCGTTGTAGATGCCTTAGCGGCGGCTGATGCTGAGCTGGGGCTACTAGTCCGTAGGTCGTGAAGTTCATACTCACTCCCGCCGCTGGCGGCCAGGGGAGTGCCAGTACCTCCGGTGGGCACATTGCGAATCAAGTGGGCGTAATGAGGCACAAGCCGACTCAATGCTTCCAGAGACTGTTCAGATCTGTATTCCTGCACGAATCCCACCGTCACCACGATCGTCACGGCGAGTGTGATGCTGACAGCATCATCGTAGTTGCCCATGAAGAACGATAGACCTGCGGAGGCTAGCAGGAGTAAGATCAGTGTTTCCTTGAATTGCTTCAGAAAGCGCAGCCATAACGGCTCAGGTTCTTCGTGAGGCAACTCATTTGGACCATCTCTCAAGAGTCGTATTTCGGCCTCCGCGGGCGTGAGGCCATGAACTAGGGAGGTGTTCAGTCGATCTGCAACCTGCTGGGGTTCTAATAAGGAATACGTGGCGGTAGATGACTAGAGCGCACACAGTCCGTCAGCTGGAAGACTCTCCTTCTATAAGAAAAGGACAAGGAGCGCTCACCGATGGAGCATTAGGCCGCGAGGACGGCGACGCGGTAGCCGCTGGCCGGTCGATGGAGATGTGCGCATTGTGCAGAGGCAGCGCGGGAGTCGCTGACCTTGACATCTCTCATGCTCTGGACGATCCGGAGCTCTGAAACCAAAAGAAAGAAAAAGAATTAAGCGTAGTGTTGGAGCATCCCGGGGAAGAGGAGGGTGCGACAGAAAGAACGCTTACGCCAGCGTCAGGAGCAGCAAGCTGGCACGAGCATGCACCGGCGTTGATGAGCGTCCAGGACAGGGATAGATCCAGACCTGCGGCCACTGGCACTTGACAGACCCGGGGAGCGAGCAGGCACAGACCCAAGAAGGAGAATAAGCGTGAGGCAGAGAATTGGGAATAAATATCTGGAGATATTCTGATGATTGTTGAGGCTCTAGACTCGGTCTGATCGCGATTGAAACGAACTCAACGTCGCCTGTCACGGGCCGGTAAGATACCGTCCGGTAATTTTACCAGTATTTCTATTCCCTTTACAGTTAGCGGGGGAACTATGTATCCCCGGATCCGGAGAACGCTGTCTGTACGGGTATTACATATATGATACACACATCCACGCACTGCTGCCTAGTATCCTGGTATTCCATATACAGAAATACCAGGATAAATTACCGCTCCCCGAGTAACGACGCGTGCCACGTGATCCCAGCCACACTGCCCGCGGCGCTTCTGGCAACTCCATCCGCCTGCATCCCCGTTTGTCTTCTTTCTCTTTCCCCCTCAACGATACACACGCGCCCACCCCTCCTCCACCCTATTCATTCTGTTCATTCCCGCCATAGACCATTGGATTCGGGTCGCCGGCTCTTGGATAACGACTCCATTTGAATCGCCAGGTCCCGTTGGGCTCGATCACGGTGGTACGTGGGAAAATCGCGCGGTCCTCGGTTGTTTGGGTAGGCGCGTCATTGGCCTTCGCATTGGCCTGACGTCTTTCGAATCGCCATCCCACCCCGCGTCGGGTCTCTCAGCGCGTTCATCTCGTCTTGAATAGAATCGCGGGCCCAGGGAAACAGGATGTTCTATTCAGAGACTCTACTGTCCAAGACCGGGCCGCTGGCCCGGGTCTGGCTCTCCGCAAACCTCGAGCGCAAGCTCTCCAAGTCGCATATTCTGCAGTCCAATATCGAAAGCAGTGTCAGCGCCATTGTCGACCAGGGACAGGCCCCCATGGCCCTTCGATTGAGCGGTCAGCTCCTTCTGGGAGTCGTCCGTATCTACTCTCGAAAAGCGCGTTATCTGCTCGATGACTGCAATGAAGCTTTGATGAAAATTAAGATGGTAGGTTCTACAGCCTTTTTTAAGACATGTCAAGCAGCTAACGTGCGCGCAGGCTTTCCGTCTAACCAATAATAACGACCTTCCAAGCACGGTGACGATGCCGCCAGGTGGTATCACTTTACCGGACGTTTTGACTGAATCCGACCTCTTCATGAACCTGGATGCATCTCTACTCCTGTCTCAGCCTCTGAACTTGGAGCAGGATCCGAAGCGTCCGGGATCCTCCATGGATTTCTCCAGTCAGCTGCTGCCGGACAGCAGCGGCAGCCAACGCTATTCTCAGGAACCGGCTCGTCTCGAGGACCACACATTGGTCGATCTCGATCTAGGCGAGGATGACACGTCGTTCGGTAATGACTTCAGTATGGAATTGGGTCGAGACGCACCGGCTCCTCGTCCAGTGGAAGAGGACCTTTTCAGCGACACCGGAAAGTTCAACGATATCGACCTACCCTTGGACCTGGGAGAGGACGATGCTCCACTGGACAAGATGGATCTGGGAGCTGAAGGCCCCCATGACAACCTCGACGATTTCCTCCGCCAGGACGATGCTATGGACCTCGACGGAGAGGGAGAACTTCGCGGTCAGGAGGCCACTCCTGCCCCTCCTGCGGACGAGCAGAGGTCCGAGCGCGCGTCGTTGAGCCCGGCACCACCAAGCGAAGACCTTGAGCGTGAGCGTCCTGCTGGTTTTGGTGAGGAAGCAGCGCAAGAGGAGCAGGAAGAAGAACTCGAGGCTGTTAGCCACGGTCAGCGTGCGAAGCGCCGCAAGATCATGCAACTCGACCAGAGCAAGGTGCTTAAGCCTATTGACATCAAGAAGCAACAGCAGAGCCACCCTAAAATCCTGAAGCCCGTCTCGTTCCTGCCGCGGGATCCCGTCTTGCTTACCCTGATGAACATGCAGAAGAATGGCGACTTTGTGTCGAGCGTTCTAGGAGACGGTATCGGCCGTGGCTGGGCTCCTGAGCTGAGAGAACTGCTGTCTTTCGAGACGGTCAAGAAGTCTGGTGAACTCAAGCGAAAGCGCGATAGTGGCATTTCGGACGTGGACATCGAAGCAGCCAATGCTCCCGCCCTGGAACTTGGCGAAGAGGAGACGATTATGCCCGTGCCCGCGGATGAAGGCATTGATATGGACACTACGCTTAACCAACGATCTGAAATCGAATTCCCTGTCGAAGGTGACCACTTCCATGCCAGCAGCGATGACGAAGGATTGGGCCAGCCATTGGATGATTTCAACGACGACAGCACTGTGCACCCTGCCGACAGTGGCCCCGTTTCGGCCGGCACCAAACATGCTGTTCACCTGCTGCGAGACCGTTTTGGCGGCGAACCCACCACCGAAAGCCCCTCGAAGCAGAAGAAGGCTAGCGTGGTGTTCCAGGACCTCCTGCCCGAGAAGGAAACGAGCAAGGCTGATGCAACCAAGATGTTCTTCGAGGTGCTTGTCTTGGCCACCAAAGACGCTGTCAAGGTGGAGCAGAAATCCGACACCATTGGAGCTCCTCTCCGAATCCGTGCTAAACGTGCTCTCTGGGGCTCTTGGGCGGAGACTGAGGCGGGTGGAGAGATCGCCAGCCAACAGACACAAGTCGCAGTTTAGATCAGGCAGTCTTTCTGTATCTATCACGAAGGCGTTGGCTTTGGCGTAGCTCCTGTTCATGTATAGCTCTGGATTGATCTTCTTGGTTCCAGCTTTCTCGCTGGTTCTGAACGTATGTTTGGGTGGACTCGACTCTAGTCCTTTTTTCTTCCTCTCGACTTTGAGGCTGTTTTGGCTGTTTGGATTCTCCCACGGGTTGCTTTTGGTGTTGACGCGGGCCTGGCGTCGGTAGCAATTCTGTTTTGAGCTTTTTAGGACATATCAACGGATCTGCGTGGTGTTGGAGTCATTGCGCACTCCCTGTGCAGACGTATTTAGGTAGTTAGTTGTAGAAGTCTAATGAATTATCGTGAATTGCGAAGATTCTGTTTTGATCATCCAGATGTAGAATGTCGAACATGTTGAAACCAATTGACCTCGATTCGGTAGACAGGGACCTTGGCGCATGAATTGGGAAATTACATGCCCATTCAGGCCTGTCTGTATAGCTTGTTCGAGTAATAGATCGTGCTCCGATCGTCCCAGCAAAGAGCCGATCTGTTGATCTCTCCAGAGTGCGAGGAACGGCCTCCATCAGCAGAAAATCGGGTGGGCGTCCTTGCGCTGCGACGACTGGTGTCTGATATCTGCGCCAGCGCCGCCTCAAGTGTCCAGGGTCTCGAAACCGTCTCAGCGCAAACGTGCGCTCTTCACCACTGGCCCTTCGGTTTCCTAGTCCAAGCCCTGTGTTTGAGGCGTCCTCTTCAGGCTACTGCAGCCAGGACCAGCGCTCTGCTAAGACACCGTCCGCTTCCCTCACGCCCGCACGGTTAGACGATGGATTGCGTGTGCGTTCTGTGGCTGACGATGCTTGATCTCCTTTGTGTTCGTTTGACCACTGACCACTGACCCACTGGCGCTCGATGTTAAGCAGCAGAAGTCGTAATAGCGCTGAGGACGGAGTAATATGGGGTAGAGTACATAACTGGCACAGAGCCGCCTTATAGTTCTGTTTAGGGAGATCTTCTTTTCTTTTCTCTCTTCTTGCCCTTTTTTTGCCCTTCCCCATTTTATCTTCTTTTACTCCCAGCGGGAGAAAAACGACTGGTCGTTCCTTTTAGCTTTTAGTTATAGTTCATTTTCGTTCCTTGTAGCTCCTGGTGAGGCTTTCAGTTCTGCTTTAGTTTATTCTTTTGACGACATTATACTCCATACTTTCGTCGCATTTTCATCTTCAGAACGCTGGTCGTGACATTTCTGGTTCTATACGTTCATTTCGAGAAAAGGAAAAGAGAAGGATAAATCAAAGATCAACTTCACCGACTGTTTATCTGAAGCGGAACAAGACAGGCTCTCTGCGCAGCGAGTCTAAACAACTGAAATCAAGCACAGCAAAAATATACAGATGCCAGCCATGGGTAGCACAATCTATCGTATGAAGACCTACTGGGCGAGTCACCGCGAGCGAGTCAACGCTGGAAATTCCCCGCGGTTGTTCCAGAAGACACTGCTTCGATTCGTCACGGCACATTTTGCGCTGCTGGGAGCGATACTCCTGGCAGCGGCGATTAATCCCTGGCAAGAGAACTTCTTCCATTCGACGGGATCACCGGGTGATTGGCAGGATGGATTTCCGATTGCACCGGTATGGACCTTTCCGCGTTATACAGACGTTTCGTCCCGTGGAATCTATAACAAGATTCGATTATGTTCATCTATTGTTGATGACGAGCTGACAAGAACATGTAGCTTCTCCTTTCCTTCCTCTTCAACATCATGAATTCGTTCTATGTCTTCAAGACCGCGACTCCGTTCCGGGGGCTCGTTACCGGTATCTTCGACTTCCTTGTCTGGGCGATTCTCATTCCGGCTGTCACGTTCTCTGCCTGGGCTGGTGTGTTTAACATCTGGAAGCAACCGACCATGGCCATGTCGGGAAGTATGGTGATTTGCGACAGTGGGATGAACATGTTCAGCAAGGAGTGCAACCCGGAGCTATATAAGATTGGAAGCTTGGAGTTGGCTGGTATTGTTTTTTCAATCCTGGTCTGGTAGGTCTATACTTCGCTATAGTCCAAGTCAATTGAGACCGTCATCGTACTGACATTGCTTAGGTTCATCACAACCTTCCTCTTCGTGCACGGTTGTCTCGAGGGCATGAGAGGTCCTAGGAGAGGCAGCCAGTCCAGCGAGAAACCTTCGATCCCTGATCGATCAGGATTCTACGACCTTGAACGTGGCCCACCACGATTCACAAGACGTAGTCGAGGACCCCCCGTGCTGACACGTCCGCCGATGGCCATGCCGCGATACAGATGAACGGCCAAACCTTGACAAATCATTATTTCTACCAAGTGATATAGGAAAAGTGCTGGTGTGAAAAGCTCGCCAGAACTGGCTCATCCATTCCCAACCTTCGGTTCCTGGGTGAGATATGTGACTGTCCAGGAGGCATCAAACACATAGCCTGGGCCATTGGCGTGACCATACAGCGCGAGGATGACGCTACGACGTCCCCGTGGAATTCTTATGATAACCTTTCTCTTTGTGTCAGTCTTCTATGTTTTTGATATTTTATTCTACGAATAATACCCTAGAGTCGGCGTAATGCTGTTAGCGCTGGCCGGTAGCAAAGTCCAGATAGCCTGGATATTTGAACGATATGATATAGTTATACTTATGAGGACTACCTCAGCAATTGCAGAGATATGTCTTTCTTTGCTCCTATGAATTATCTGCGTGATATGTAAATGGAAACCTTGCTTTACGGAAATAGTCTTCGCAGAGAACACGAGACTATGCTTAGTATCTCTAGACTACATAAAACACAAAAAGAACGAAAAGGGAATGAACTAGTATTCCTCACAAAGCTGTCTTGTCTTCGTTCGAGTCGCTAGGGCATAAAGTGCATCATCATCTGGACACTCATCATAATAATCTGGAGCCATCGGGTCCAATTCTCCGTCTGGTACAACGCCAATAATTCCCCAGTCTGCCCAATCACGTCGTGGTACAAATTTCCTTGGAGGGTCCTCGTAATCGACATCTTCTAGATCGATGATCCAGCTAAGTAGTGTCTGAAATTAGCTGTGGTCATAGCGCATCAAGCAAAGGGGCATACCATCGGTCTGTGTTCTCATCCCACATTATGTTATGTCTTTGGGGATCATTGTGTACAAAACCATAGGAGTAAAATTCTCTACGAGAAAATTAGTAACAAGGCCAGTTTGGGACAATAAAGGCGCGTACCGGATAGCTTTTCCAAATGCAATCCGGACTGTTTCTTTTCTCGAGAGGGAAGTCAGGCCAATCAACTAGATTTATCCCAGGAAGCTTTTCCATTAGCGTGTAGACGACGTATCCTCCGGGGAGATAGTCATCATCCGATTGAACTCGGACCTCATGGCCAATGTACAGTGGTGTAGATTTGCAGCCTTTCAACGTAAGATACTGGAGTATTGTGACTTCGGTGTGAGACTAGACACTCATAAAAGGTGATTTATAGACTGAATAATCAAGCCCTGGTTCGTAATCCCATGGATTATTCATTCCGGGAGGGATCCTATATTATGCGACGGTTACCTCTGCTTGACACAGGAGCCAGTAAAGGCAGATTTACTGTACTCTGATCTTTGCAATAGCTTGCGTGCCTTTCCGTGGTCCGTTGATCTGCGTGGCAATACATATAGCCGATGCCTCAGACAACTTGAAGCCCTCGTGCTCATCACCTTTAAGAAGTCTCTCTTTGAAGATAGGTCCCAGATTCCAGGACTCACTAGAATCCTTGAACTGCAGGACGAAATCTTCTGGGGGATCTTCAACCCAGCAACAATTGGAATAGTTCAACTCTTCCAGGCGTGGGCAAGTGGTGACCACGGTGGCAGCCATCGAGGTAGACCACCTGTCGTCTGATATAGAAGCAAGATGGAATGAGATATCGAGGTATAGTTATAGTCCCAAATTACAAATCACTTCGCATCACTGGGCTGTATCAATAGAGCGGGTGGTAAGAGATAATGGATTTGGTGGTCTCTGGTGTATACGCAAGGAACCAATCTTGGTTAGCGGCGGCCCCCAATTGCCATAGGTAGTCACATAGGGTAAACGAGAATAGTATAGTTATTATTGGTCAAAAATTAAGAATTGGAATCAGACAATGTCGATACAGCGACAATTTCGAATAACGTTTTCGATAATATTCAAATACTTCTGTTCAGTAGAACCCCGGTCCCAGATTTAAATGACTGAACTGCCTCCTCGACCTTCTTCTGAAAGTCTTCTTCACTCTCGTTATCTTCATCATAGCCATCCCAATCATGAAAGATAAAGTGGTTTATGAACGTGATAAGCTCAAATTACATTTTGGATGGATTGATATCTCTAAGTGGCCTCTGGAGAAGATAGCGTGTCGACTATAACATATAGCTTGGAGGTTTAGGCGTCAAGATCATTTGACTCGAGTCGAAAGTAGATCTGGCCTCTACTGTGTCCTCGAGTGTAAGATCTACAAAGGAAAATAAACAGATGTGTCGTAGTTGGGAAGTGGAAATGGTGGCTGTTTATGGTGTGTATGAGTGCCTTTGTCTCCCGTTCTCCCTTTATTGAGTCAAGTAGTTTGGGAAACCATGGTCTAGAAGTGTTCGAGATGCGAGTGATAATTGATCATCAGGAACGATCCACTCAACAGTCTCGGAGCTCATAATTGAGAATGTCAATTTTAAGACTGAGAACGACGACAGCTATCTTTGTCGGAAGTAAACATGGCGGTGTGGTAGGTTATCTCCGGAACTAGTCAGTTTGGGGAGCAGGCCCCAGTAAGTAAGTATGAGAGGTTACATAGTTCTGTATGGTATGCATTCAGCTGCTTAATTACCGGGGGATAAGTTTAACCTTCTGCCATCTGCGACATAGATTATAAAACCTTCATATAACTAGTTAACTACTACCTAGTTATTTGAAACATAAGGAAAAGCAGAGCGTAGTATAATCTGAAGGAAGCAGGTGAAAGCTTGCTTATTTCCCCCAATGGCCCACCCCTAGTTAACTACAGTAACGACGGAGTAACCACCCCAGGAATGCTACCATAATGGGATCCGGTTAGCCGATTGATCGACGACTGCTGGATCGATCGATCAGCGCCAGCGGATCCTCCCGATGTGCATATTGCTTGGCTTTTTCCTTTCGGGTTGTCCGATGCGAGGTATTATTGACAGGAAGTGGATAGATCTATGTATACATAATTGGTGAATACAAATAACTATGTCCCCTGCATGAGGTTAGTTGTTTCCACTGGTCATTCCGACTGAAAACCATCCTCTAGTGCATTATTATTAGTTATGGTGTTTTCAGGACCGGAGTACAGCGAGCCCGGAGTAGAGGGGCTAAGGCTTAACTCCGGACAGTCATCACAATCGCCGAATTGGGAGCGGTCCGCACGATCCGCAAGCTTTCTTTAGCTGATCCTGTCAACGGGCGATCCTCTCTGATCCTCTCTGCTCCTTTTCCTGCTTCTGGATTATTTATTACTTGCTGCTGCTGCTGCTGCTGCTACTACTACTACTACTCTCTGATCTGTTATCAGACATCAGTTATTACTAACCACCAGTGATCGCGAGAAGCACCAGTCCGGCATGACGGTTATACGTATCACGGACCAGCTGGAACTGAACTGAACTAAAACCATCTAAACTGACGGCTCCAGTGGCTGCTGTCTCCGCAGCCCGTCCCGGTTTCTGTCCTCCCCGCACGCGAGGCTTTCTTGTCGGACAGAATCCCGGTCGGATACTGCTTCTCTTCGAGGGTGATCGCCTTCACCCCGGTCGTCGGCCTTTGCTGCAAGACAGGCAAAGAAGAACATAAAGCACAAGCACAAGTACGATGGCCGTGACACCAGCCCCGTCTGGTGCGGAGAACCTCAGTCCCGCAACGTCCACAGAGCCCCCGCAGAGTCGAGTCGAGAGCAGCGACATGGAAGAGAACAAATATCCGGAAAAAGTATATGAGCCGCTCAGAGGCAGCAATGGACCTAACGGCGACTTGGCTGTGCAGAAGACGCACTCGCGCACGTCGCGCAGGTCGCTGGATCGGAGCTGGTCGATAAACGATGGATATGGGGTCCAGGCTGATGAGGAAGATAAGGATGAAGAGGCCGGTGCCGTTGCCGCAGAGGGAGACTCGGATTTTACCGTCGATTGGGATGACAACGATCCTGCCAATCCACGCAATATGAATAAACTGCGGAGGTGGCTGATTGTCTTTATCTGTTCAACCGGTGCGGTCTGCGTGTAAGTGGTTCGGGATGGGGAATGCGAGCGGAAGACTGATGTTGACAGGACATGCACTTCGTCAATGTATACCATGACATACGGCCAGATCATGCCAGAGTTCCACTGCTCACAAGAAGTCGCCACGTTGGGTCTATCGTTCTTCATCTTCGGTCTCGGTGAGTATATTCGCAGTCTTGCTAGTAGAGATATTCTTACTGACGTTGAGATTTACAGGAATCGGGCCATTGTTCCTGAGTCCCCTCTCTGAAGTAAGTGTCTGCGATGTATTGCTTTCGTATCACGAGCCATACTGACGGACCAAGTTCTATGGACGGAGAAATGTCTACATTGTATCATTTACCTTGTTCCTGATCTGGCTGGTCCCTTGCGCTGTTGCGACAAATATTCAGACCATGATCATCGGCCGTTTCTTCAACGGTCTTGCGGGCAGTGCGTTCCTCAGTGTTGCTGGTGGAACAGTGGGAGATCTCTTTGCGCGTCACGAGTTGGCTGCGCCGATGATGCTGTACACTGCGAGTCCTTTCGTGGGACCTGAGATCGGTCCTCTGTATGCTAGCTTTTACCCATGATCAGTGTGCAAGCTTGCTAACATAGCGTAGGGTTGGCGGATTCATCAATACTTATACTTCATGGTATGTTTCTTGCATTGTACTTGATTGTATCAAGCTGACTTTCTAGGCGCTGGACATTCTATGTACTCCTCATCTGGACAGGTGCTGTGCTGGCGTTGATCGTGCTATTTGTTCCGGAGACTTACCACCCTGTGTATGTGACTTCCCCTGGAAACTGCTCTGCGCCAACTGACTCTTGCAGGTTACTGCGCCGAAAGGCCCAGAGACTACGAAAGGAAACGAAAGATGATCGATGGGTGGCGCCAATCGAGAAGATGCACCGTTCGGTGCTGCAGACCGTCCTTCGTTCTATGTACAGACCCATGCTCCTTCTGACGCTGGAACCAATGTGCCTGAACCTTTGTATCTTTTCGGCTATTCTTCTTGGTATCCTTTACCTCTTCTTCGGCGCCTTCAATCTGGTATTCACCCACGTCTGGGGGTTCAATCTCTGGCAAGTCGGTCTGTCCTTCATGGGTATCTTTGTTGGCATGCTGTTTGCTATTTGGACGGACCCTATTTGGCGGAGGAACTACGTCCGACTAGAGCACAAGCATGAGCAACGTACCGGCGTGAAAGGCGACTTCCAGCCTGAATGGCGATTGCCTCCAGGCAAGTCATCCTCTTCTTCCTGCGCTTATCCGTATTCTAACAAGAAGTGAACAGCGATTGCTGGCGCTCCATTGGTAACGATCGGTCTCTTCATTTTTGCCTGGACTATCTATTCCAACTGCCACTGGATCGGACCAATTATTGGTAGTGCTATTTTTGGAGCGGGGTATGTTCTGTCGCCATCATCGTGCTACTGGCTAGTGACTAACCACGATATGTAAACCAGGACGATTCTTGTGTACTCGGGTATCTTTACATTCTTGGTCGACGCGTATCCTACCTACGCAGCTAGTGCGTTGGCAGCGAATAGCTTTGCACGGTCGAGCTTTGGAGCTATCTTTCCGCTTTTTGGAATCCAGAGTGAGTCCACCTCTTGTTCCATGGACTGTCCGAATATCGAAGGACTAACCGCCCCTCGCAGTGTATGAAAACCTTGGATATCACTGGGGCACATCCCTTCTAGCCTTCCTCACGCTGGCAATGCTCCCCTTTCCGTGAGCCTCCTCGTACCTTTCTCCTATCGCCGTTCGAAACTAATTTTCTAACCAGATACATATTCTTCCGCTACGGTCACCTCATCCGTAAGAAGAGTCGCTTTGCCGCCTCTCGCACCTGAGGCAGAGTTAATTAAAAAGTGTCAATTGGAAAAAGCCACACGCATAAAAGTCTCTGAATAATGCGAAGCCTACTTATCTAGAACTGCTATTGCAAATACTGTTTTTTCGTTGGCCAGAGCAAAAAAAAACGAAAGAGGTAAATGACTTGTTCATATTTCATAACTGGCCCATGATTCGATTTATTCATAATGTTTATATGCGTTTGGATTTTACTGTAAGATGGCTTCTGATACTGATGTCTGCATCTTGCATTACGTCTTGTGATATCCATGACAGATAGACTTGCTTCTTTTCGGTTGTGTTTTTGGATATTTGCCTGTAATTAGGAACGTGCTTATTCATAGCTATATAATTCTTATGGAGATGCCATTACATAGATTAATAAAACCGGGATCTATCGCTACGCCCGAGAGTATCGTCACCGATTGTTATTTCTTCCTTGTGTTCTATACATTCACCCGATCTGTCTATTTGCTATGTATGGACAATATATTGTGCAATGTTTGAAGGCAGAACAATACTGTGACTCACGCTCTATTCATCTCTCGATCTCAAACCAGAAAGCTTCTTGATAACCAAAATCAAAATCTATAAAAAGGAAGAAGCAAACCTTACTCAAACGTCCTCAACCACCTCCTCTCGTCTTTCACCTTCTCACTGACATCCTCGCTCTCGGCCCCCTCTTCCAAATACCCTATGTACGCCGATCGAGCAAGACTCTTCTTGGCTACTTCGCAGTCCGTTCTAATATCATCGACTAATGCCTCTAGGGAGACATAGTCGTATTCAGGCCGGATATAGCCGAGGATAAGCAAGTTGAGTTTCGTGGAGTAGAAATCAGGTAGTTTATAGAAGGTGCTACTGGTCGTGTCGGAGTCTTTGTTCTGGTCTGTGGTTGTTGATGTTGAGGATGAAGAGAGGGGGGACATGATGTGGATTTCCTATACCTGTTAGTTAATATTTGCATTCACTTTAAACTTTATAAAATTCAAAGAGAATGAGAACCCAGGAAAGGTAAACTTGAAGAAGAAGGATATGATCAGAATGAGAAAGAAAACATACCACACTCCGCACGGTATTCTTATAGAATGGATTATACCCAATGCTCAAAACAGCAGGGAGGATAGTAGCCGGTTCTTGTTTTCTTGGTGCTGAATTGGAGTCGCCATCAGCCACGGTGTGCGCGGTCGACTCGTTCTTGTCGTAGATGAACTTGGCTGGGTCGAGGGCTACGACGCCATAGTAGACTCCTGTCTGGAGGTCGGGGTACGCGGAAAGGCCGTCTGGGGGGATGTTGGCCGTGGGGATGCCGAGCTGTGGAATGTTAGTAAAAAAAGATCTGTCTTCAAATTTCTCCTCAAGTTTTAGATACAGAAGGACAGCAAAAGCAGAGAACGAAGGAAGTAAACCTGGAAGAAAAGTATCCACAAGACAGAACATTTGACTGTAAACATATAACGAAGCAGCGCATAACACAAGAATGAACAATCAGGACCTGCTTCAGCTTCCTCAAGAGGCTGAAATGATGTACATGGCCTTATAGTATCCATGTACTTCATGAGAATATAGCGAGAGTATAAAACGCGCAAAAAAAGGTACAACGACTCAATGACTCACTATAGCAGAAAAATTACAACAATTACAAATATACACCCTCGATGCAAAAGTCATAGCGCAGCATATACCGGAATAACGAGTTCATGAACCCGAATATATGAAACGAAGATATTAATAAAACCAGAACAATCAATCCCAACCAATCCAAACATGACTCCAACATACACCAGAAAACAAAAAAGCATGCACAGCAGAAAACGAAACAGTCAACCAACCAACGCACAACATTGAATGCTACTCACCTCCTTGCTCCCCCTTCCAAATCCCTTAATGACTGGCCCCGACAGCCGGATCGGAAATGGTGGTTCTGGGCCACTATCTGGCCCAGCGACGGGGTCCCGGGGCTTGTCGGGTCTCATTCTTTGCTTTGTAATCTATTTTCTTGCACAGTCCGGTGGAGCTGTTGTTGATAGTTCTTCAGTCCAAAGTCTAGAGGACTGGTCAAAGAGATAAAAGGTCTGGGATGAGTGAAGAGGGATTGTAGTCTCAAACAGGGATTGGTCTGTATTAGAAGATAGCGCGGAGTCGACAGAAAGATGGAAGCGGGGTGGAAAGCCGCCGAAGCGCGTATATCCGAACGGGGCCGTTTTCATTGGCTGTAGCGGCTGCCCTGCCAAGCGGTTTACAAGTGGAATATCAAGTCCGTCTATACAAGAGCACAGAAGTCATAAAAAAACAGGCAGAAATCATGCAGAACAAAGATAGATTGCCGCATTCTGATATACGCTGGTTACAAACATCATTTTGAAGTCAACTGCAGAATTGGTTCTCGCCTAGTGGCACAAGAACATAAAATAGATGACCATGTCTGGATGGACAGGTAAACATGTTTCCGGATTGCGTAGATCATTCCAAATTCATCAATTATATCGTTCCCTTCTCCTGCGCGAAATTCCAAAGCATCTTGATTAGCGGATCGGGAAGGGTGTACAGGTCAACGTGGAATTCGCCCTCTGCGGTATAATTAGCCTCTGCTCATCGAAAGAAGAAAGTTCCGGGAACAGCAACATACGCTCGACATCGTTTTTGGTGTAAGAGTCCGCAGACTTGTTGTCGTGAACCATCTGAACAACCTGCAGTAGATCGTCCTCGCCCAGCTTCTGGAGACCCTCGGCCAGCTTGTCCATGTCCACCTATGAAATATCAACGAGATGTTCATGCTTTCAAAGACTCCCACTTCTCTCCCAGAGCAACTCACGTTCTTGTCAACCTTTTTCTTCTTCTTGCTGCTGTCATCAGCAGTAGCAGCGCGCTTCGACTTCAGACCATTTTCACCACCGGGAACGGGTCCGGATTCCCGCAAAGCTGCCAGCAGGTCTGGCGAAGGGTTTCTGAATGTCTGGACAAGTGAGGAGTTAATGCCGCGTCTCTGAAACCAGCCATGAAGCTGTCATGGATCGGAAGCGTAAGCGAACTTACGAGGACATGTTTCGACTCATAGCGATTCGATTGAAAGTTGAGATCGTGCGTGATGACATAGTCTTTATCTGCGTCGGGGGCGTGGAGGCTGATCTGCATGTCGAACTCTCCCCAACCTTCTTCGGAGATTCTGAATGGCGGGTTCTTGAAGGCTGCACATGACCATGATGTTAGTCCATTTGCTGTATCGCCAGTACGTAGCAAAGTATATTCATAGAGAATATCCATCGCAAGAGCTGAACTCAAAAGGAAAAGCACATACTCTGGATAGCTCTGTCGCCGAAACTAGGGTGCAGAGTATATGTAGCACTGTCGAACAGATTGGCAGGGACCTGCTCTCCGCGGTCGTTCACGAGGTAGATCTCAATGGACCAGGAGCGGAGAGGAAAGCCCTCAACACCTGAATCCTTGTCGCTATAACACGAGCAGTCAGCACACGACAATTGAACGGGATGTGTTTGTGACAGCCCAGAGGGACGGTAGTGAACGAAGCCCAGCGCACACAGATATTCGCCTCCAATAAGCAAGGGCACCAAGTGCTCATGCACGCGACCACAGATTGGTTATACCCACATCACATTCTGCTCTGTGACCAGTCGTAGTGTTCTCTTGACCTGTGTCGCAGATGGTGTCAGTCTCGAAGTTTGCGACGGAGCTTGACCATGGGACAATTGGATTGTGCGTTGTCCAGAAAGCCTCTGAAGGTAGAATAAGGAGACTCACGTCTGGCATTTCAGCTTCAAGCTCCCCAGGTGCTAGTTCTAAGGTATGGTTGGTTGGTTGTTCGTCTCCAGTGAAGCTCCTCTCGACGGGATCCGAGAGCCCAAGGAGAATGAATCGAGAGCGTTGGATGTGCCGAAACGAGGGACGGGTAGGAGCAGCAAGCGCAATAGGGCCGGAGATGTGAGAGAAGGCTGAGAGATGAAAGCTGAAGGAGGATTGAGGAACACTTCGAGCGGGGGACGCGTTAATGGCTTTCTGGACCGGAGAAAGCGCGTAAAGGGTGAGCTTGAAGTGGTGGGGGGTCCGCCCGCGGCTCGACAGCCGCCGCCAGCCACGGCGAACTGCTTCCAAGCCACCGCTACGATGTTCATCGCCCTTCGGGACTACAGACTACGTCCAGGCTACACTCCAGCACATCGGGGACACTAGGATAGTTGGTGTAGGTAAAATTGATCGAGAACTGCAGAATTGGCATTTCTGCACGTAACTAACACAGCTGGAGCGCAGAAAATCGAAATAGATACAAAGAATAGTTACCCTTTTGAACCCGACAAATAGACTGTACAACCAAGGCCGCTTACAGCAGCAACAAAACCCAAGTCCAAGACCAGTCCGGTAGGATGGACGAGAAGAATGAAAGAAGGGTATACCCGAACCCAGTCGAATACGACAAAAAACCCCGCTTTTGACCCGTGAAAGGTATGAAACCATAGCACATTAAGTAAAGAATCGAAAAATCACAGTGGTATCCGTTTTAGCCCTCATAAAACATGCAGTAGTAACTCATATGCAAGGTAGGAACTGCGAGATAACGTTAGTCCTGTTGTCAAGAAATAGCAGGCGCAGCAACTTACATTCATAACAATAAGCATGGGGATATCAAACACATCTCTCTTGACCGTCCAGCAGTAACTGCATTCCACTTTCCCATCTTTCAACCCCAGCTGGTTCATCCCAGCCTCGCCGGCAATGCCGCCTTTACCGAGATGGCCGTTCCATTTCTGGTTGTCCTCCAAACTGCCAGGCTCCATATCTTCCTTGGTCTTATACTTCAAGAGTTTACAAGTCGTCATGACGCTGCCTCGCGAGTCGCCAAACGCGAGCTTGGCAAAGTCCTCATAAAATTCGATGGCACTGTCATCATCCAACAACTCCGCCAAGAAGACGGGCTGCAGACGACCATTTCCCGAGTTATCCTGGGGTGGGACACGAGGAGCAAAGCCACGCGACGAAGCGTTTTGGCCGCCGGTAGAACCGCCAGTATTGACATTCAAGTTGGGTTCCTTGCCTAGAAGGACGTCTTTCTTCCATCCGGTAAGGATGCTGAACTCTTTACCAACTGCCGCGATCTCTCCTGTTCGCCTACAAACGATGGTTGGAGTACCGCAAGCGTTGATGAAGTCTTCGTACTCAAAAAGGGTCCTCTGGAAGCATTTCTCCATGAAAATCAAATCGTCCTCGTTGAGCGTCTTGGTGGTGGCGATGAATGACGGACGGATAGACGCCAAGGCTTTGGCAATCCGTAAGGTCTTTGGAGGAGAGAAGCGCCGCTGGATGAAAGCGATCAGGTTGTGGAAACCCAATGTATATGAATAAGGTTCCTTGACACTCTCATAGATGGATGAAGGGTTGCGGAATCGCCGCTTTGAACCAACATGCAGGTTCTGATGCTTCAAGGCTGGTGTCGATATCAACGGTCGCTGGCCATTGGAGATTGACAACTTGTTGGGTTGATTGAATGGAGACGTTGTAGGATCTTCAAGATGGTGTGGCACTTGAGGGCTACTCATCGATGCAGGGCTAGTGAAACTCGCAGGCCCGCTCTCGATAGCAAAAGCGTGCGGTGCGTCACCTTTCAGGTGGTTGGGAACCATATTGTTCTGGCCGTAGAGACCGCCCACGCCAGCTTGGCCCTGACCATTGGGCCAGTCGTTAAGGATCGTATCTCCAAACATGAATGACGGCTGGTTTCCCGGGCTTTCAGCAAACCCAGACGACCCGGGCAGGGGTGCATTGGAGAACTGCTGAGAACCACTCCGTCCGATGGATCCACGTTGAGTTGCGGTATCACTGGGCGGAGTCTCACCGGCGCCTGTCGCCATGTGGCCAAGCATACCAAATTCCAGCGCGCCGTAGCGGTTGCCGAAATTCATACTTGAGAGATCAAAGTTGAAGAGAGCAGGGTCACTCGGATCAAACAAGGCGCCTGCAAATGGGTTTTGCGTCTGTGGTGGCCCCGAAGCTGCTGTGCTTGGTGACTGGTGAGGCATGGAAGGGGATATATTCGCATTCTGTATCGTTGTGTTCGTACCTAGATTGAAGGTGGGCGAAACCGGTGATTGTGTGCTAAAGGTACCTTGGTTCAAAGCGTTCTCCTGGAGCAGGGAGCCTATCTGATCCTGAGGCTTGTTCTGCTGGTATATATTATATGAGTTTGGCTGCTGCGCATTATAGAAATTAGAACTCGACGGAGTTTTGACGGCGTTTGCGCCGTTTCTCGAAAGTGGTAAATTGTTGTGCACGGTATTCGGAGCGTTGTAGAAATTACCACCAACGCCGGGCATGAGGGCGCCGTCTGGTGCATCATGAAGGTATTTGGCCTTCTTCCGGACACCATCGTGGCAGGCATCCTGCAAGCCACGTTTAATGCACCGTTGGCATGGTCGTTCGTCACCTATGAATAGTTATTAGCTCCAGATCATCGCGAGCTCGATATCCGCCACGCAGTGCAGAAATGACTTCCACCCGACTGAAACAGTAACGACAACATAGAACTAAATCTCCGCAGCACTGAGAGTCAACATACCGCAGGTCAGATGCGCCCGCTGACAGGCAAAACAAGCTCTCCTGGCCTTCTTCCTTCGCGGTCTTGACGGGTCCTTCGCGTTACTAGAGGCCGACTTCTGGCCGCTCTGGGTGCTCTCTTCACCGTCCACAGTACTCTGGTCCTTGGACCGTGATGCTCCGGTGCGTTCGGCCATATCGCCAGATTCCTGGTCACCACCACTTTGATCCGCTGATGGAGAAGGTGACGCATCCCTCGCACCTGCTGTCATGATATATGAGTCCGGCTCAATGCGCGGTTGGTATTATTTGTAGACTCGACAATGCGGATCGATGCAGGGGGTACTCCAGGCCTTCCTCCCAGACAGAGGGCCACGTTTTCCTCGTCCTGTCTGTAACCAGCGTTTATTGTTTGACTGGTCAAGGTCGATGCGACTCGGGTAGCCGCAGAAGTGGCGTACTGGGTGAACTCCGGAGTCCACCACTATCCTGGATCGTTGCTGATTCCGGCCAGGATGTCGTCTGAAATAGGTCCGTTGAAGGTTACACCGCAGCTGAGATTCGAGAAGCGATACGAGCAACCCTCAGCTTAATTACCGGTCCAGTTTAACGGCCGTTGTGCAATGCGACAGGTCGGTATTCGGCACTGTCAAGACGAACGGCGCTTGTCGCAACACCGTTGATGGTAATGGTTCGAGTCTCCGGGGACCGCGATGACGACTCGACCACCGGCGGAATTATTGTCGGAATTCTTGTCAGATGTTGTAGCTGGCGGAATGCGATCGAGCGTCGATGACTGCGGGCTGGACTATGAGTGGAGAGTTTTCCGCGCCCGCGGTCCTGCGGGGAAGCTGGAATACTTGGAGTGGAGAGGAAGCGCGCTGTCTCTGACGACTCAGTTGAGATCGGGAGAATTAGGAAGACGAGTACATCCGGGGTAGCTCAGGCGATTGATATTCAGCAATAATAACGCAACAACCAGGCTGCAAAGAGAAAACGCGGGGGTGGTTCAGTTCAGATTTCGGCGTGACGGAGGGCCCGAGGCGCAGTTTGCAGGAGGAATCGCGTGCGGTGGAGGATGCCGGTAACGACGCCGTATGGAAATAGTTATTCTTACTTGGTGGACAACACGGATAAAGTCTGGTGGCGGTGGTGGCAGAGTATTCTCCCCAGCTGATGAGGAGAAGGGAGCAATAAGTATATTAATACTATAACAACCACTCCTAGCCAGTCTTGGACAAGAGCAACAAACTGGGCTCTCCCACTCTCCAGCTCTCGTGGCTCAGTCGTCTCGACTGCTCAATGCGCGTATATTCGTATCCTCGAACTCCGCGTACGGTACGGTCAGCGTCGCTCCAGCAGGACAACCAGTGGACATTGTGAGATCTTCGTCTTGGAAGAAACAAAAGCGCAAAGCTCCCAGCATGTGGACAGAGACGACTACTTAAACCTGCCCACTGTGTGACCGACAAATCGACGTGCTTTGGCTTTAGTTCTACGCCAGTCCAACAGCCGCGGGTGCTGGTAACCGATTTACAAGGCACACCCGGAAGCATCATCCATCCTCCTTCGTGTCTCGCTGCTTTTCCGTCGCAACACCAACAGCAGCAAAAACAACAACCGCTTTCTCATCATCATCAATCCATCTCCAGCTGCCAGATCTTCTCCTGACTTCGTCCTTCGTCCATCTGCCATTGCGGTTCCGCACTTCCGCATGTCTCTGGCATCCGCAAGACAAAATATTCATCACCATCCATCCACGCGGTAACTTCGTCTTGCGCCCCCACCTCAGCGCTGGGAGAAAAAGTTTCCAGTAAAATTACCAGCCGGATGCCCGACGTTCTCCACATGCCAACGACAGAGTATCGAACAAGAAGAAACGCCCTGGACTAATAATGTCACTGCGCTGCTGATCCTGCCACTGCTCGACGACCTCGTCCTAGTGTCCGTAGCGACACGCGCGCCTTTTCCTGTTGCAGACTGATCTGCTTGCTGCTGCTGCGTCCAACAGCAGCCTTGGAAACCAGTAGGAAATACTGTCCCGATGGACCGGGTCTCTCCCGTAGGTACAGTATTTACAGGGCAGAGCAGAGTGTTTTGTCTTCGTGCGGGGAAACCGTCAGCAGTCCCTACAGCCAGAACCGCATGCCAAGTTACCAAAGGCTATCTGCGGCTCAACGTCTGGACTCTTTTCTACATACCATCTTAATCATATGAAACGGCCCGGATGGTGCAGTCAACCTGCTTCCTGGAGTCGTCTCCTGTGGCCCCGACCACGCTCGGCCTACCGACCCGATCTCTTCAATTAGCCTCGGCTAGTTTTCCGTCGGTTGGACAGTGGTCACTTGCTTATTACCTCGCCTCGGTACTGTAGTACATACAACGGAGTCTGTTACGGCCGTTTTGTAATCTCATATCTACGATCTGGGAGGGTTGTGAACCCTCCATCTTTTGTGCAAGTGCCGACCGGGCAGGCCAATGTTCCTTGTTTTGTAGAAATCGGATATGGTAGATGGACCTATCATCGTGATCACTGTCCAGGAGTGACGTCCACTAATGTCGGAACCGCAGATGCGGGGACAGCTAATTGACCATGACTACGCCGTATTACCTCCCGCGACATAGACTCCTACTATACCAGGCCTGCAGGGTTCCGGGACATGGTATTGGATCATGGACGCAACTGAGCCGTCGGAGATGGGCCATAGCTTCAATTGGTGGTGTTGACGTCTTCCAGGATAGTAAAGAATACGAGGTCCTTTTATAATGCACGATCAGGAGCCGTCGGATGTCTGAGTTAAGGGCGTATGGAGTGCATAGATGGAGGAGTCTAGCTTTCTTAGCCTGGCATCCTAGCAGATACCAATTATTCAGACCCTAAATCTAGACAATAGACCACATACTCGAGTGAGTGATATAGATAATAAGTTTAAAGCATCGCTCAGGCCTAACTAGTTACTTCCCCTTTATTCTTATTATCAAATCGATTTCCTGGAGCTAACGACACTATTGAATTCTTTTGACACATTTCCCCTAGAGATAGTCTAATTGGCCACAGTAGCTACTCATAAAATATGCACGAGGCCCAAATACAGTGCAGATTAGTTTGAGATCACATGGTAAAATACCTTTGAATACTCCCAGCAGTCACTCTGTAGTACATATTACCATATTACCATCGAGCATCTAGACCTTCAAGCAGAATAAGCTAATTAGCTAATAGTCCATGTTCCACAAAAGGAAACAGCACATGTCAGGACAAACACTGCAAACAGTCTTATCAATGTCACTCTTCTCCCACTATCACAATTGTTATCGCAGATACTCTCAATGAATGTACATGGGAAATCATCCAAGTCTTCTCACTGTGAAACAAAAATAGCTCTCATAATATTTTCTCTTTTCGGTTCCTGCTCACGTCGTATCGGATTCCTTGATTCTATATCCCAAATGCGCAATTAAAACTACCTTGGTCCTCGAAACAAAAATCTAAGGTGAAAACCCAAACCCCTCCGAGAATATCGCATCTTCACGTGAAAAAACAAAATACAAAAATAATACAATACCTACGTACTACCTACCTGCCATGGACAAGGTAGTCCCCAGCACAATCCGCCGCACAGGCTCCAATTTAGGCCACCGTATTCGTACTGCTCAAAGTACCTATCCCGAAAAAGACATACCGCCGTCACGGCTGGTCATCACGGCGGATACGCCTCGTTTTGACCCCTATATCCTCCGGTTGTTTAGGAATGAGGGGTTCCATGTCTCTTATATGCCCTTCAAGGGAAATAAGAAGGAATATGATAGTCGCCTGCAACGGATAGCGGATGATCTGGAGTCGGGGGAGAGATATGCTGTTGTAGGTATGTAATTTTATGTGTTTTGTTTCATGGCTTCAATTGCTTCAATATTGTCGTTGCGTGTCGCAGGCGTGCCAGGGGAAGGGGTTTATAGGAGAAATCCGGCACTGAAGAGTAAAATATAAAGCAATAAAGGATATCACTTGGTCATAGTCACCCATTCATACAGATGGTAACAGATCCCAGCCTACGGCGAAGCAGCTGCCCTTGTACTCGAAGCATGCACGAAACCTATGCCGCAACTCTGCGCCATAGTGGCCTACTATCCTACCACCGTACCTGCGAATATGACATTCCCTCCATCTCTCCACGTCGCAGTTCACCTTGCAGGGTCTCAGAATTTCGGCACCAAGGCGAATTCCTACACCTATCCGGATACGGAGGTTGGGTTCGCAGAGCACAGAGCTACTGATGATCACAATGTGTATAACAAGGCCTCGACGCGGTTAGCATGGAGTCGCACTCTGGCCTGTCTTCGAAAAGGGTTCAATATCGAGTGCAGCGCGGAGATGGAAGAATTATGGGAGAGGCATCTCCTGCAGGCTTTCTCGAGGAAGGATGCGGATCGCACGATGGCAACTATGTATGAAGATGGAGATAGCAATGATGATGACGTCCTTCATGTGAATCATGTTCCAACGATGGTTGGAGGTGAGTTTTCTTGTCTGAGTACACATTGCGCAATTGAATACTGATTTGGACATATATAGGAACCGGATACCACGACCTTCACGAGTTCTACTCCCACGAATTCATCCCGCATAGCCCACCCTCATTGAAATTACATCTCCTCTCACGCACCGTCGGAACAGATCGCATCGTGGATGAACTTCTCCTCAGATTCCGCCACACACAGGAAATTCCCTGGCTGCTACCACGGGTTCCGCCTACAGATCGCGAGGTGGAAGTCGTAATCGTCGTAGTGGTCACATTGCGTGGGAATAAACTCGCCAGAGAGAACATTTACTGGGACCAGGCAAGCGTTCTGATGCAGGTCGGTTTGTTAGATCCTGCACTTGTGCCGCAGACTTTCAAGGCCACCGGCAAGAATCTCGACGGGAAAGACACCGTAGATAGACTACCGGTCACGGGAGCAGAAGCGGCATGGATGGTCGTTGACGAGCAGTCAGAGGATAACAATAAACTTCTAGAGGGATAATACAGCTATTTTTCATTCCCTCGAGTAGATCTTATATGAACCGCATTTTGGAGCGCTCCCAGAAATCAGATCCCTTCCATACATTTAAATATCGACTCTAAATATTATGCACAAGGTAACCTCCGTATTTACCATATTCTCGATATCATAGAACGTTTTAGGCCCGAGCAATCTAACTACTTTCCAAGCCTGGTTCTGAAATCGGCCATTCCTCAATTCTAGAATCAAGCAAGTGAACGTGCAGGTATCATTACTGATACATTAAAAGGATATGGCCGAGAAATGATAACTTCACTTTACTCAGTCAATTATCTCAGTCAATTATCCCCTTGATTGTCTGCCTTCTTCACTCATTTCATGAGAATACCAGAAATTCATAGATCAATTACAAGTTGACACCGCAATATGGGGGAATGAAGTCGATTGGGAATGGCCGGTTTGGTCCGTCATGGGATATCCTGGAGTTCTTCACTACGATAACAATTAGATTCAAGGTCTAAAATTGAAACTGAGGATACTCTTCATATCGTGTATAGCTATTTTTTCCTTACCAGACAATCGTATTTGATCTCTACGATAGTACCTTTCTCCAGGTCTGCTACAACATGATTCCAAGTAGATATGTGAATGTGTAGAGATGATCCCTCCTAGAGATGAATGTGCACGTCCATGAATGTCTTTTTAGTTGCTACGGGTCTTACCATCATGTAGTACCTGTAGGCTGTCACCATCGCCCCCGCCCCCCCCCCCCCCCCGCTTTAGGCCTAGGTCATTGGTGCAGTAATATAAATAGAGCCTCCACACCGATCCTAGATAGAGAATCAAGCTTTCCATCATCTTCAGCCTACATCTCTAAAGGGCATATGACAACCTGACTTAATTGATTTTTACCTTGGTTTCTGCCTTATTCTATTGAGATGACCATTCTCTCTGACCAAACACATCTATTCTAGAAGCGGTTTATATTGGTTCTCTTAAAGATTATTGCTACACTATAAGACCCCATGATTCGCATAACTAATTAGAAAATAGTGGAAATTTGCTATATATAAATATACGAGTGCGGTCATTACCACAGTGGAATGCGCGTGTACGGGAATCCACATTATACCTCTTGAACTGGAACCTATCGCTGCGTCTGGAGAACGCTGCACACTATTCAGTGGCTCTTTTTATTTTCTTTTTTCGACTTCTGGGAGACTATTTCATGGACATGCACTAGATCGCTGCAGTTACTCTAAAAATATTGAAATAAGACCCTTTGTTTCCTAATATAAGAGACTACGATGCAGAAGCTGCTATTGTGGAGGCAAAGCCAGGAGCAATAGAGAATAGCCTTCAAAACCTATCCAGCCACGAGATGCAGCAATTGAGATCTGGGTTAGGGACCACAATCTCCCAATTTCTGGCTCTCAGAATCCTTTATAAGCATCAAAATAGGATACAATTCCTGAGATGCTGGTGTTTGTGGCCGAGTTTGCCAGGGCGAGCTATACGCTCTGACGGATGGGGCTCTCTTAATTTGGCAAGGGCCAGAGAGAATTTCTGGACTTGCAGAGTGCAAGCCAGAAGACAGAGAAACGTGTATGCCGGCCGTTCAGGTTCAAGAAGCCATGCAAATCGCTGCATGGCTAATGCAGAAACATCGCCCTGAGACGGCTGGGGCCGGCCAGTAAGTGAAAAATTAATAGAAAGAAGAAGAGGATTTCGATACTGATATTAGTAACAGTATATTTATGGTATTTCAGAATAGGAATGAGATATCGTCTCCTATGTCGCTGCCCACGTCATGGACCACCCGACCCAGCATATCTCGCATCTCTGCGATCGCCCTCGATGCTTCAATCCGGGATCGCGTGGGGGTCTTGCTGAAGACTTGGAGCAACCTCGTTCGTCTTCCGACTTTTCGGGTGCCGAGTTCGTGGAGGCGGCGGAGAGGGCCTCTTTGTCAGAGTAGCCAACTCTCTTCATGCCTTCTGGAGAAAATAATGTTAAAATGTTAATCGGGAATGACCTAGATATTGGTCGTCTCCTTTGTGGCTCCTCAGCACGGAAGAATTTTGGAAGCCTGGATTGAAAACCAAACCAGAGTGGCGATAGCATGTAGCCCTCTGTATAACTTTGAAAGAAACGAGACGGCGCCTTGGGACTAGTTTTCTCGCTGGCCCTTGGGTGAACCCATTGGCATGGGACCATATGACGCAAGGCCACAACCAGATGTATGGGGAGAGACATGAAAAAAGTTTCCTTTATATACTCGCTAGGGGAGATTTGGATTTAGATTATTCTATCTCTCGTTTGATAACACCAATTCTAAGAATTGCTCAACCTTCCACAACGAGTTGGCAGTGAAGCGGTCTAGTATTGGATAATGTTTCTTGTACATAGCGCATCTCGTAGCTCTTAGAACCTATCACCTTGATCGTCACCATCCGCCATCTTGGTATCGTCTGGGTCTCGCCTACTACTTTTTGTGTCGTACCGTGCCCGCGCGATACGATGGAATATAAGCTGGCTACAACAAACACTGTCTGTGGAATGGTCCCAGGTCATCCATTTATTCGCTAGGGAGCGCTGTAAACGTACATGCGTGCATACACGTATGAGAAAAATAGATACAAGCCGAAACGATGACAGGGATAGTAGAGAAAGAATGCAGAATGATAAAGTCAGGAACTAAAAATATGTAGGGTAGTAATAAGTTGCGCTAACAAGATGGAGAGCGACAGAATCATACAGGTAAAGTGAGCCGCTGGGTATGAGCATCCAATGCAATGAATGGTATCCAAAAACGCCGGTTGATGCATGAGATGCTTCCTTGTGATCGTCATGATGCAAATGAACTCCAAACAGCGGCCATCGTCTGGACCACTGTTTACTGCAGAAAAAGACCCAGACATCATCTTGGCCACATCTATAGTTGAATAAGATCGACCTCGGAGAAGTCCGGTGGACTACGACTGAAGATTGTGCGGCCCTTTCCGTCCAGAGCTTGGTATTCGTTACTGATCCAAATGTGCTTGCTGAATCGCTGAGTGCGGTAGATTTCATCGTCGCTGACACCAAGATCATCCCGTGGGATCCAAATGACAGGGCGTTTGGCTCGCAAAGCTTCGTGCTGGAATGCGCGCTGTACCAACTGATCGCGCTCGTCGGGAGTCAGATCCTCCAACTCGTCATGGATCCCAGAGAACAGCGCCTGGCCGATCCTGTTGGTTGCGGGGGCTTGGGCTTCTTCGTCTTCAGCGAGTTTTTCCCGCATGCGCCTAATTGTAGGCACTGTGTTATCCGAATTCGCGCCAAAGTATTTTGAGCGCTGGTTGCGTTTGTCTGCTCGGTCGGCCCATGTCTGGCGATGAATGAACTTTGTAGCATCACCCAGCTTGTCCATCGTCTTATCGATCGTCTTGTCAACTGTCTTGGCAAGCGAGCTCCCCCGATTATGCTTCCGTCTTTGCTTTTCGGCCTCAATCTCCTTGAGCTCAATATCTTGTGCTCGTTGCTCTTCTTCGTGCTCCTCTCGTTTGCGCTCTGCTAGCGCATGTTGGAACTCATCTTCATCATCAAGGGGCATGCCCAGTCTGATCCTCTGCGCCCTAGCGAACTCTTCATCCCGGCGGACAGCGTCATCTTCCAGAGTGATGGGAAGGTAGCGAATGAGAGGACTGAAAGCTTCGTTGAAGAAGTACTGGAAGCCGATGGTGAGAATTAAAACGACAATCATGCAAATGGCCTGGCCATCACAGGCGACGTCACCGTTCGCATCTCGGACTAAGAAAAACATGCCGATCAAGCAAAGCTCCATGACGTAGATACCAGTGAAGAGTTGATTGATAGCTTTAGGGAAAAGCAGACCACCGGTGTCGAAACGGAACTTGGTCACATAGAGGGTGTTGTATCTGTACACGAACCAAAACAGACTAAACGTGATGACGTTGAACACCATAATCAGAGGCGCAACGACGCAATAAATCAAACCTATCAGCGGATTAGAATCAAGGCCGTGAGGTATGTTAACAGCAGAGAAACTCACCAATGCAAGCAAGTGTCGTGTAGACAGGGAAGAAAGTACCCCATTGCATCTGGTTCAGATTCGTCGTCCGAGCCCATTTCATTCTGGCCGTGTTGTCCAGCATGGGTGCCAAGATGAACCAACTGATCAGATTCCAGATCTGTACCAGTGCACCAGCACTGACGGACAAGGCTTGCAGAATCATATAAGAAAAGAAATAGTTACTGGACTTGGGGATGTTCTGGGCCAGAAGATTGGGCCAGCTAGTAATATCTGTCAGGGAATTGAAGATGGTCGAAAAACTGGATGCAACAGACACGACCAGGAACAGCTGCACAAAGAGAAAGGCAAAATAATAGTTTTGGACCGTTAGCTCGACAGCCATACCCGTGTGGACTCCTTGTGTCCGTGAAAGGAACCGCAGCATGATGGGGAGAATAGCCATAAGGATGGCAAGGAAAAGAGGAGGCAGAATACCCTGGACAGCAGAGATAAACCAATTCGGGAGTTTGCTGAGCCATGCGAGCCAAGTGACTCGGCCTTCGAGGTAGGCGAGTTGAGACAGCAGGCCAGTAAACGCAACCGGAAACGCCCATCCGACTACCATCGCGCAGACGATGACAAGGATACCGAATGTTCGCAGATAACGCTCCCACCACTTGATTGACATGTTATCCCAGATAACATCATCGGGGGAGATCTCAACGATACGGGGAGCCATCTGCTTAGGAATATGGTGACTCACAGCCTGACAGGCCATGTGAGCAGCGACTTGATGGTTGAACTGGATGAAGGCCGAATTCATCAAGGGAAACTTCTCTGGTTCTTGCTGGTCCATTTCGATCTCCAGGTTCAGGCGGGCCACCTCTTTCCGACAGTAATTGATCGTGTCAACCTTCTTTCCCATCAGAGGGAGCGATGGCATCCAACTAAGACCGAAGATGGGCAACCGCATTGTATCGCGATCTTTTTCTTTGATATACTTCTTCCACAACGGTTCTCCGTAGTCACTGTCCTGGAATTCTTCGTTGTATGCCATTGGATACTCCTGCCCTTCTACTTCGTCTCCCTCCCTTGCGTTGTCGTCGTCGGTCGTCTTCTTTTCTTGATGTATCTCCTGCGATTCTCGTTTCTTTTCAGATTCCACGGTGCTTACAGGGGATTCAGGGGCCGTCAAAGGCTGCAGGTCTCCGTGACGGTCTGGTGCTGTTCTAGTGCTGTGCTTGGAGGTGTTGGATGAGTTGCGCTTCCAAAACGGTCTTCCACCGTCTGACTGGGACCTCTGTCTCTCCGCCTCGCGCGGCTGGCTTACATCCAACGGTTTGCGCTCCGCTGCATTATTGCTGGCAGTTTCAGCACGGCGTTCAGCGCTAGGGGTGCGATGGAAATGATAGCCAGGTCCTACCCCGTCCCCAATCTCGTCATCTCGGAGATGTTGTTCCTCCGTAGTTGTCGCAGGGGCAAATCCATTCATCCTGGCAAGTCTATCATCCAAGCCTCCCCCAGCTTTCTTCGCTTCATCGAAGACCGCTTTGCCAACCTTCCCAACACCATGGCCGACAGCACCCAGACCGTTTCCTACAACGGGTATGAAATGACGTCTTCGCGAGTCCCCTGTTACAGGCCGCGAGGACGAGTCGCCAGCCAGCGCTTCGTCAACGGTGTGGGCTACCTGATGCGGGTCGCCCGAGCTCAAGCCAGCATCCATCGCTAGCTGGGAGGCTCGTCGATTGGCTGCCTCATTCTCTCTCTTTGTAACTTCCTTGACACTCTTTCCTGCTTTCCTAGCTTCCAATTTGGCCATCTTGATTTGTGCCTTTTTGCATTTCCTGATCAAATCAGTCTGAGCATTCTCTAGCGCCAATGCAAGTTTGTTGCGCAATTTGACCTTCTCGCTGAGCTCGTCGAAGTTTCGGTTGATCCAGATGTTACGGATCCCACCGGGGAAAACGTCGTATAACGAATCCAGCATCTCGACTGATAGCCAACGTTGTGGTATGGCGGTGACAAGGACGGTAGTCGCAGACGCTTTCAGACGATGTTGGGGTGATGTCAAGTAGGCCTGTCGTAGGCGTATATAGCTGCGCATCTCGTCAAAGAAGACTGCACATACGTAGATCACGACAATGACAGCCATCACAAGGTGTCCCCAATAACGGTGGGTATGATGCGGATCGACGTTTCCCCAGGCTAACTGATCAAGTCCAGTGACATTCCACCGGGAACCATTTGTAGAGTTGGGATTCTCAAGGTTCTGGTCCCTCCCGCCAACTTTGTTCAGTGGTATCAGGATCGGGAGCAGCAGAATGGCCAGCGGTGCGAATATCTTGACCAGCATACGGAGATAGCGCAGGAAGAAGAAGGCGTCGAGGCCGCATTTTTGGATGAACTCTGCATTGCTTGTGCCAAAGACGGGGGATATCCATCGCACTAGACCCGGGGGTGAGGGCTTTGTGCGCTCTCGATCCGGCACCAGGTAGGTTCGAGGTTGACTGTGTTAGAGCTCTTGGTCAGCTCATTTTCCGTCGTCCTTCACTAAACGGGCAGAGTCAACGGAAACTTACTAGATACGGGTCAACTTCCCCTTGAGAAACAAGAACAGGAGGAACTCGACGGCGAAGACGATAATACCAGTGGCCAAGGATGCCACAAAAGTCGAGATGGAGATTCCCTGCTTGCGCTGCGCGGAACCACCGACATCGTTCAGGGCGCTGCCCAGGTCCCCTCCCGCCATCTTGAGCTGGTTCCTAGGTCATGTAAAATTCTCTTGCGGGAGGGGAATGATTGCAAGATGGTGCCAGGTTAACCGTGAACGTCAAATGACTGTCTCTCGTAGAAAGTCATCCAAATTGATAAAGATAAGTTCTCTAGCGAACGATCGGGAGCGGTTGGTGGAAAAAGGGACTGGATGATCTGCTGTAGCCCCGGCGCGGGTCGATCTCGATCGTGCGTCCAACAATACCAGGGTCGCTGCGTTGTTAACTATGGTATTATTCCACCTGGCTGGGAACCCTCAGTGCAGCCAGGATACCGATATGTTGGCCCTCGTAGACGACGGGTTCTCCGGGGTGGATCTGATTTTAAGATGCAGCCCTGGCTGTCAATAATATGTCCAGCGCAAGCTTGGAGCCGTGATTTAAACGGTGAATCCCCGAAATTTCATGACAACAGTGGCTCAACGAACGAGAACAGCTGGCGCCGACGATCTGCAGCGATAGAGTCGCATCTGCTTTTCATTCGCTCCCGGCCCGGTATTGGGCGCTGGCCAGTGGATGAAGTTCAGGGCTACCGGTTTGACTTTGGATCTCCTTGGATCGGTCGGGGGTAGAGTGATGGGATGACATCAAGCGCCTACTGAAACGCTGGGATGTGGCGCTGGACTGGCTGTCTGTTTCGCTTCGGCGAGCGGCACAAGGCTTGACAGGACGGCAGAAAGCGAGGCCCAAAACTAGCAGAAGCCACCCACCGGGGAAGACGGTTCAGAGCGTCCATTGAGAGCCAGCTTGCTGGAGGCTCTATGTGACAGGACAAGAATAGCTCCCCGCGAGACAAAAGGGCGCTATCAGCAATAATGACAACCACAAAGCCGATGATAATCATAACAGCAGCAGCAGTAGCTGACTAGCAGCGGTTTCTTTGCTGGAGATGAGACATCTTTCGTAATTCTTCCCTGGCCAAGATTGGGAGTTTCCACTGATCGTCTGGAAGGGGAATTCGTGTTCTGATTGGATGACAGCATCCAGGGGATCACGGGGAGTGGCTTGCCTCGAGTGGCGGTGCGAGAACCGATTGGTGCGCCACATATATCACATGATAGCTAATCATGTGACCACGTCAGGAACGCGTCGTCCCAAACAGGAAGCACTTTACACGCTGCCCACGCGTGTCGACGCGCTGCCCGTGCAGCCGAACTCCACCGCTCCCTAGCTGCGCCGACATAATTATTTTGCGCTTTCAGAACCTCCAGTTCATCCCCTCCAGCATCGCCATACCGCCCCAAACCACACTTCCAGGCGGCCTCAACATGTCTTCGCCAGCTTCCAACCGTCGTCGAGGGCAGTCCGCGAGAGACTCGGCCACAGCATCGCCAGCCCGCTCAACGCGCTCCCAGCAGCAGCAGCAACAGCCCCCCTCCAGCAGCCCTGCCCCCGCCGCAATGGATAATCAGTCACAGTCGGCCACGCCGCGGGCTTCAAGGCGTGCCAGAGGAGAGGCAGCCGTGCAGTCTTCCTCTCCCATGTTCTATCGCTCGTCCTCGCCGCCAGGGGGAACCCAGCAGTCCAACGGGTCCAGAATGGAGGCCAGTTCACCGTTCAGGGCATCATCAAATGCGGACGATGGAGAGACGACCCCTCGAGGCAACAGACAGACAATGAGAGGTTGGTTTAACTGGAGAATCTCTGCTTCATGGCAAGAGCAGTGAAAGACTGACAAGAGCGCAGATTCATCCCCAATTCGATATGTGTCCAGTTCCAGCCCGACCCGGACCAGCAACCGTCATGAGCCTCGCTCCGATATTCCTAGCAGCAGCAGTGGCCTATTCGTACGCTCCACGAGGTCAGGTTTCCCGGCATATCAGCCAGCTCCTGCACGACGGGGGGACATTCATTCGGACGCTTTCGGTTCCACGCCCAATCGCCGTCGCAGGCTCTTTGTGGACGCCAATGGTATGCCTGTTGCGGATGGCGAGCCTCGCTCCGATGCCACTTTCTCGAATGTCCATCCAGACACCTCAGAGGCGGAGGTGCTGGGTGGTAGCTCGACCCGTGTCATTTGGGGAACGAACATCTCCATCCAGGATTCCATGTCCGCCTTTAAGAACTTCCTATACAACTACGCCAGGAAGTACCGTCTCTGGGCTGATGGTATGACGGAGGATCAGACGCGCGAAATGGGCCCGACGGCAGAGGAAAGGGAATATATCACCATGTTGAACAATATGCGTCAGCTCGGCGTGACGGGTCTCAATCTCGATGCGAAAAACCTCAAGGCTTATCCGTCGACGCTGAAGCTGTGGCATCAGCTCCACGCCTATCCTCAGGAAATTATCCCCCTGATGGATCAGACCGTTAAGGATGTGATGGTCGAGCTTGCGGAGAAGGAGATGGAGAGTATCATGGCACAGGGCCAACGGAACCACCCTCGCACTAGAGACGACAGCTCTGCTCCTCCGGCGCCCAGTTCAGATGCCCTCATGAG
The DNA here is from genome assembly GCA_023624055.1 of Paecilomyces sp. PK2413. Lineage (NCBI taxonomy): Eukaryota > Fungi > Ascomycota > Eurotiomycetes > Eurotiales > Thermoascaceae > Paecilomyces > Paecilomyces sp. PK2413. The sequence goes on along the minus strand of JAMADQ010000007.1, from coordinate 1,774,778 downwards.
CGATGCAGGCAGAGCACCTCCAGCTGAGATCCCTGATCTCGTAGCAGAGGTTGAAAGCAAGACATTCAAGGTGCTACCATTCGGCCTAGACAAGACCGTGAACATGAGAGATCTCGATCCAGCTGGTGAGTTCAGCCATCGATATTAGGCTGAAGAGTTGCTAATTTAAATAGATATGGACAAGTTGATCAGCATTAAGGGTTTGGTTATCCGAACGACGCCGGTGATTCCTGATATGAAAGAAGGTAGGCTTTCCTCTGCAGATAAGGGTACCCAGGTGATCATCCGAGGCTAACGAACCACATAGCATACTTCCGATGCCAGACTTGCAATCACAGCGTGAAAGTCGATATTGATCGTGGAAAGATTGCGGAGCCCACCATCTGTCCTCGACCCGTATGTGCGTCCAAGAACTCGATGGAACTTGTCCACAACCGCTGCGTCTTTGCGGACAAGCAGGTCATCAAGCTTCAGGAGACTCCAGATTCTATTCCGGATGGCCAAACGCCACACTCGGTCTCCCTCTGCGCATACGATGAGCTTGTAGATGTCTGCAAAGCCGGTGATCGTGTAGAGGTGACCGGTATCTTCCGGTGCAACCCTGTGCGCGTCAACCCCCGACAGCGCACACAAAAGGCACTCTTCAAGACCTATGTCGATGTCTTGCACGTCCAAAAGGTTGACCGCAAGAAGCTTGGCATCGATGTGTCCACAGTCGAGCAGGAGTTGGCCGAGCAAGCGGCCGGAGATACGGAACAGATCCGCAAGATCACAGCAGAAGAAGAACAAAAGATCAAAGATACCGCAGCCCGCCCTGACGTCTATGAGCTCCTGTCTCGCTCACTCGCACCAAGTATCTATGAGATGGACGATGTGAAGAAAGGCATCCTACTTCAGCTCTTTGGAGGCACGAATAAGACCTTCGAGAAAGGTGGTAACCCTCGGTACAGAGGAGACATCAACGTTCTCCTGTGCGGTGATCCTTCCACATCCAAGTCACAACTTCTGCGATATGTTCATAAGATCGCGCCCAGAGGTGTCTATACCAGTGGTAAGGGTTCATCAGCCGTTGGTCTCACAGCTTATGTGACGCGCGACCCGGAGACTCGTCAGCTGGTGCTGGAGTCTGGTGCTCTTGTCCTCTCAGACGGCGGTGTCTGCTGCATTGACGAATTCGATAAGATGAACGAGTCTACACGCTCCGTCCTGCATGAAGTGATGGAGCAGCAGACTGTGTCCATCGCTAAGGCTGGTATCATCACCACGCTCAATGCGAGAACGAGTATTCTTGCTTCAGCCAACCCGATTGGCAGCAAGTACAACCCAAACCTTCCAGTGCCCCAGAATATCGACCTTCCCCCAACACTGCTTTCCAGATTCGATCTCGTCTATCTGGTCCTAGATCGCGTCGATGAGCAAGAGGACCGCCGGCTCGCCAAGCATCTGGTTGGCATGTATCTGGAAGATAAGCCGGAGAACGCGAGTCGCGAGGAGATTCTAGTAAGTTAAAACCGGTTGTATAGTCATGTTTGCTTTCTCACTAACAATTAACAATAGCCCATCGAATTCCTTACATCTTACATCACCTACGCCAAAACCCGCGTCCATCCGGTTCTGACACCAGCCGCTGGTAAGGCTTTGGCGGATGCTTATGTTGCGATGCGCAAATTAGGCGACGACATCCGCTCTCATGAACGCCGCATCACCGCCACCACCCGTCAGCTCGAATCAATGATTCGACTGTCTGAAGCACACGCGCGGATGCGTTTGTCCTCCGAAGTCACGGCCGATGATGTGGAGGAGGCCGTTCGCTTGATCCGCTCCGCCTTGAAGCAAGCCGCAACCGACTCGCGTACAGGACTTCTCGACATGGGCTTGTTGACTGAAGGTACTAGCGCAAGTGAGCGTCGCAATCGCGAGAACATGAAGCGCAATATCATCCGTGTCGTGGAAGAGCTCGGTGGCGCTGGCGGAGCAGCCCGCTGGTCTGAGGCCTACAAAAAGCTCACTGAGCAAAGCAGCATTGAAGTAGATGGCGGCGAGTTTGCTGATGCCGTACGAGCCTTGGAGACAGAGGGGCTGGTTAACGTTATCGGGGAGGGCCCCCGGAGAAGCATTCGCCGCGTTGCGGGTACAATCTTGTAATCATCTCTATTACTTTATTTTTCTATTGCGTTCAGGCTTCAGCGGAGAGGAAGATGCACATTTCTGTGTACGGTTCACAGACGACTCTTGATGATGAAATAATGTTGATGCGACCTAAACAACCAAAGCAAAAACGGGATGCGGGACGGAAATGGGATGATCGGATGATCCGGGATGGTTTTGTTATCTAACCTTGCTTATTGTCCATCGAGATTTACTTCTTCCTTGCCATCTCTTCTACTTTGGCGGAGTTTGAGGTGTTAATAATCATATCCCATTTCTTATTTCTTTCTAGTTAGATGAGCTTATCCGGGTCTTTGCGCTGTTGTATAGATCAGAGTATTGTACTACATATTCATAGTCATATTGCGACTATATCCAGAACTTTATTTGCTGCATCTAGAATGTAATATGTGAGGGTCTGATGGCTCCAGGCCAGTTCTGCCGCTGGCTTGTGAAATATTTCTGCTAGACTGTATAGTAATATCAAAGGTGAGATAATGTTCATTGTATTTTTATGTTATTTTTTATTTTTATTTATTTTTGACATACCCACATATACAGCTTCTACGAATTGACGAGTAGCATTTCTCCTCGATAAGCTTTTCATGTAACAAGCAAGAGAATATAGCTATTATTCTAATGAGAGAAAGATGTCTTCACGTTTCCGCAAACCGTAATCCTGCTTTAGCTCTCGAACAATTCAAGGATCTTACACCTGAGTCATCAATGCTTCTTGCAGAATCTGAAAAAAATGCCAGTTATTGTTTTAGATAAGTCAGTTGTTGATGAGCGATCAATTCTCTTTCGCATTCTAATCTACTGTTGTTTTGCTAAGCATTAAGTAAATGCGGTTCCAGACCAATCGTGGTCGGTGGAGTTCGGAATTCCAGCCACAGGGATCTTTTTTATTTTATCCCGCTGGTGACATGTTCGCTCACGATCATTCGCTGGTCGGTAGGGCCAAGGTTTTGCATAGATATAGCCATCCATTTTGGCGATTGCTAACTGTTTATGGTAATTATTTGTATGGTACTCGCAGTTGACAGGGTTCCTCTGTTGTTCCCTTTGGGTTGGAAGAACTTTCCCGCCCGATCGCTCCCGGGTTAAAAGTTCGCTGTGTTGGTTGACTAGGGTGTATGTATCTAGACTCCTAGAGCAATGCTTTCGCGGAATGCTATCGATTGGTGTGGCTGCTGGGAGCGCTTATGCGCGGCGTGCGTTCCATTAATGCGCCATGAGGGAAGGGCTGGAGTGATCTTCTTCATTAATGTGAGGGTTTCACCCGCCGTCAGTCAGGTGCTTCAAGGAGCTGCATGGCTGATCCTTTTCGCGACATTCTGGCTTCACTGTCTCGAGTTTTTCACCGGTTCCAGATATTGATTGATCTGGAGCACGCTGGAAGCTTGAGCTGCTAGCTATTCCACAGTCAAGTTACGTACCAGTAGTTTAACAAACCGTGGCTGCGAATAGTTCGTTAAGCTCCCTCGCGAGCAGAGTAGCAGAGTAACAGAAGCCACTAAGAGCCAGGACCAGCTGGCACGGGGGCGAATGAGAGGGTCGGGATGGAGAACATGACGGCGGCTGGTGAGTCGAGGCGGCTGCAGTAGTGCAGAGTAGAATGAGATAGTCAACTATGATAGGAGTCTAGGTCCTATTAGCACCGACGGCAGCCGTCACGGAGGAGGGCAGGCCTATTCTTCAGAAAGATAGCATCTCGATCGCAGAGAGATCGATCGATCGATCGAGGGTTCAGCGTGGTGTGTTCTGTAAGTGGTCCAAGTACTGCGTACGCTCAGGAAAGGATCGTAGTATCAACAGGAAGAAACAAACCGATCTGTTCTGTTTCTCAACTAGTTTCACGCGGTGCAGGGATGGCAATCGGGATGACGCTCTGATGCGGGCACGTGCGGTGACGAGTGGCTGCCGTTTGCGGTGAGCGCACCACAGCAATCATTGTAAGATCATGTACAGCATCTCAAGATGGCTCGCAACAAGAACAAGAAGAAAGAAACGGTGGAGCTTTGCATCTGCTGGTTTTTCGATACGATGGTTCCTTGATTCTGGCTGGACCGTCGAGGAGAGCACGTTTCGGTGCCCTCAGAGCTATCTATCTAATTATCCGACGAACTAACTAACGGCCCATCGAAGTAAGTACTGCTCGCCCGCGGTACCTGAATCCGCGCCCATGCTACTTAGGTACTTACTAGTCAGTGATAACTGCACCTCTACAACCTCCCCGCGCATCGATCGACTTTTCTTACGACCTTTTTCTCTTCACTTCTATCCTCTCGTTTCCTTGTCATACCTACTCTTTCCGCCCTGCAATTGAGCCATCGAGTTCCAGGGTCCTTCGAGCATCGATAGGGTAACTGCTACTGGCCGAAGCTCTAAGTACCTGCACTGCCGGCAGAGCGTGCACGCTCATTGTGACAGACTCTTGCTCTCAGCACTGGAGCTGACTCCAGAGTGTGCCCAATATGAGGTAAGCCCATCAACAGGGTTTGTCAACGAGTACCCTGATCTGCCAGGATCAATCAGCATGGTACTAATACGTTATCATGACAGGTTCGGGGAGCAGCTACAGTCGTCCCTTATCAAGGAATGGACATGGCATTACATCGCTTACGACGACCTCAAGAAAGCACTCAAGACGGAGTATGTTACTGCACCCACACCGCAGAATCCCAAACCGGAACGGAAACAATGGACGGAAGACGACGAGAAGCGCTTCGTCGCTCTGCTAGAGGGTGAGCTGGACAAGGTCTTCACGTTCCAGAAGCTCAAGCGTGACGAGATCGTCCGCCGCATTCAGGCTAGCGAGAGGGAAGTCAACGAGATTGTCTCGCGACTAGAACAGGGATCGGATCCTCCCAGCGATGAGGAGTTCTTGCTCCTCGAGGAAGACCTGAGTGACATCATTGCGGACGTGCACGATCTGGCCAAGTTCACCCAGCTCAACTATACCGGCTTCCAGAAGATTATCAAGAAGCACGATGTATGTAAATTTCTCTTCAATGGGCTCTCTTTCCCTTCTGAGAAATAGGTCAGAAAGCTAACCATCACAGAAACAAACCGGATGGTATCTCAAACCTGTCTTTGCAGCGCGCTTGAAGGCCAAGCCTTTCTTCACGGACAACTACGATGCATTTGTGGTAAAGCTGTCAAAGCTCTACGATTTGGTGCGGACCAAGGGAAACCCCGTTAAAGGTGACAGTGCCGCCGGTGGAGAACAACAGAATTTTGTCCGCCAAACAACGAAATACTGGGTGCATCCGGACAATATCACCGAACTGAAGCTCATCATCCTCAAGGTATGTTCGTTTATTTCGAATCTCCCTTCCCTGGGGACGGCCATTGACAATCATATACTAGCATCTCCCCGTGCTTGTCTTCAACCCCAGCAAGGAATTCGAGGACAAAGACACTGCCATCACATCTATTTATTATGACAACCCAGAGACTTGGGAGCTATACACTGGGCGGTTGAAGAAGACGGAGGGCGCAGAGGCAATCCGTTTACGTTGGTATGGAGGCATGGAAAATGATCAGATCTTCGTGGAGCGGAAAACGCATCGAGAGGACTGGACGGGAGAGAAATCAGTGAAAGCTCGATTCCCAATGAAGGAAAAACATGTCAATGCATACTTATCCGGCCAGATGAGTGTGGAGAGCATTTTTGAGAAGGTTCGGAAACAGGGCAAGAAGTCGGAGAAGGAGATTGCTGAGTGGGAGCAACTAGCCCGCGAGGTTCAGTACCGTGTCATCACTAGGAAACTGGTGCCGGTGACACGGACATTCTACCACCGTACTGCTTTCCAGCTTCCCGGAGATGCCAGAGTCCGTATTTCCTTGGATACGGAGTTGACTATGGTCAGGGAAGACAATCTGGATGGCCGCCGTAGAGCGGGAGATAACTGGCGCCGCATGGATATTGGAATCGACTGGCCATTCTCTCAACTACCACCTGAAGACGTCGAGAGATTCCCTTATGCTGTCTTGGAAGTGAAGCTCCAGACTCAAGCTGGTCAGGAGCCTCCTCAGTGGATCCGCGAACTCGTTGCCAGTCATCTTGTCGAAGCCGTTCCCAAGTTCAGCAAATTCATTCACGGCACAGCAACTCTCTTCCCCGACCGCATCAACCTCCTCCCCTACTGGATGCCGCAAATGGATGTTGATATCCGGAAGCCTCGGACGCGTGCGTTCGGTATCCAACGACCGCCTCCCAGCACCAGCTTGTCTACCAGTGACGACCCGGAGGACGACGAGACCGAAGATGAAGACCAAACTGACACTCCCACCCGCAACGGAAGGCTGCGGGGAGATATATCGCCAGACGGTCACTTGCGCCCACCAACTGGCCCGTCACGCGCATCAGCGCAGCAACGAGCCTCTAATGGTTTGTTTGAAGAGAATGGCAATAGCCTCGATGTCGAAGAGCGGGTTGCCGCCCAATGGCCGGAGAATGAAGATGATTATCCCCTCTATGACTCGGACTATGAAAGTGAAGGATCAGAGGAGCTCGAGGAGGCTCGAAGGATTGGTGGGATGCACTACCGAAAACAATTGCTCAAACATTACGCACAGAAGGCAGGGAATCTCGCAGTCAGTGCTGTTCAAGCTGTCATCCCACGACCGAGAGCTACCCAGTTCCCTCCGCAAGAAGATACGAACCGTATTGCCGTCCTGGGCAATAAGCGCATTGCGAAGCGATTCCATGCACCCAAGGGGAAGCGTGAGTTCTTTCTAATACATCTTTTAATTCAGAACATTCCCGCTAATTGTGTAACTAGGTATCCATGTCCCCGTGCGTGTTGAACCCAAGGTGTACTTCGCTGCGGAGAGGACATTCCTCTCTTGGCTTGAGTTCTCCATCATTCTGGGGTCTATTGCCGCTGCACTTCTGAACTTCGGACATGACACCGTTACTCTCTCCTCGTCTTGGGCATTCACCATCCTCGCCGCTTTGGCACTCCTCTACAGCTTGGTACTCTACATCTGGCGCGTGGACAAGATCCGCAAGAGACGCGACGTCAAGCGCGTCTATCACGAAGCATGGGGCCCTACTATCCTCTGTCTCGGTCTTGTCGCTGCTGTCTGCGTCAACTTCGGTCTCCGTCTTCGGGGAGGCGGCCTCACGCTGCCTGAGCGCGATGGAAAGCTCGGCGATGGCCTCCGCGATCGCATCGAGCTGTAAAATTATATTCCTCTACAAGTATAGTTGTCAATGACTGATGTCTTGCTACGAATGAAATACCTTTGTGCTCTCAATATTGTACTCTATCTGGAAATATATTTAACTCACTTCGCATGGAGCAGCTGTCTGTACGTGTATATTTCTTTCCATTTCTCTCCTTTTCTTCCATCCTCATGCAGAATGTAAATAGCGATCGTGGAAGGATGGAACTAAAAAGCACGGCGGGGGAGTGAGCTCTTTTTTATTTTTTATTTCTATCTAGGTTATGTTCTATTTGATCACGGCTCTCGCAGAAGACAAGACAAATCAAATGGAGTACTCCTGATCGAACTGATCTCACTGGATTCAAAATACTAGATGATGGTTTTTTTATCCGATCTAATTTGATTTGGCATTCGAAACTAAGAAAATAAGAAATACACCAAGAGGTAATGAAATGACGACACAATAAGTCCCTATCGTCCCATTTATCGCTTCTTGATACTCACGTCGATCTTGCCAATGAGCCAGACGGTGACGAAGATGGTGATGAAGCCGCTGAAGATGGCCACGGGTTTGCGGAGAGAGGCGATGAAGGGGTAGTTGTACGTGACCTGTGAGGAGGAGCTTTTGTTAGTATGGGGATGTATTTCGCTGGGCTGTGTATTATGGGGATAGAAATAGGGGAATTCACCAAAAGCTGGGAGTCTCTCGCTTCGTCGGAGAGGTTGTTCACGGTGAGGGTCAGGGCTGTCCGGCCCAGAGTGTCCATGTAGGTGACGTGCTTGGTCACGCTGGAGGAGATCTGGCTCGAGCCTGGGAGACCGTTGGAGGAGGTTCCTTCGACGATCTCGTATCGCACGTTCGAAGCGCCCTCGGGAAGGACGACGCGGACAACAGCCTTTTCATACTGGATGCCCTCGGGGATCTTGGGGCCTTCGATGAAGGGGACCTTCAGAACGTATGTGTCCGTTCCTGAGACGGGTCCGCGCAGGAATGAAGACAGGTCGTTGTTCCAGCCAAGTCGGAAGCTGTACTTCCATCCGCCAAATATAGGGTATCGTGGTCGAAGTTCCAGGTGGGCTTCACGGCCTGCTCGAGGGCTAGGGCGGTATCGACTCGTGGAGACGTTGCCGATATCATCGATGAAGTACGGGTCAACAGAGCCAGGTTTGAGCGGATACTTGAGGTCACGAAGTGCGGAGCTGGGAAGTCCTTGGTAGGTTTTCATAGTCCAGGAGACACGGTCAAAGTGCTTGGAGAGGTTGGCACCGTCGTTGCGGAGCCAGTAACGCTCCTCCGTGGCCAGGTTACCGCCCCAGTGCGAAACTTCCAGGTCTCTCTCGAGAAGGGATGCTGTCAGAACAGGCTTGGTGAACTCATAGCGAACGGTGACTGGCGCCTTGGTTCCCGGAGGGAGCTTTGCCGTGTTGTATGGGCCATAGGTGAAGGTGCTGCCCTGGCGCTCCGGGTCGGAGCCGGAGCCACTCTTCAGTCCCGCTGTCTGGGTGTAATTGGGGACGTTCGTGGTAGGGAACTTCAATTTAGTCTTCTGGCTCTCTGTGACATACGCAGATGGAGCATAGGCAGAGAACGAGTAAGCAAGGAATTGCTGGTCATCCTGGCCAATTGATGTGGGGAGTGGCTGCAAGCTTGAGAGGATATAGTAGGAAATGCCGAGAGTGATCTGTGATGATGGCGCGAGAGGTTCAGGGAAGTGAACGAGGAAATATTGAGTATCACTGTGTCGAAAGGGTCAGTCTTCGCGCAATTGAATTGAGCAACCGTGGCATTGACGCGGTTAGCTACGGTCCTGGGATAGTATATCGTCGCCATGGACGAAACATACCTGCCATCTAGTGTAGTGACGTCGATATCGAACCGCCCCTTCTCCGGTGCCTTTTTGTCTCTGACCTCTAGCCCTCCAACCTTGTCAATGGTTTTGGCCGCGAAGGGGATATAGTAGTCGCTTTGCGGTTTCTTGTCCACATTCTCCACCACCACGTTCACCGTTTCTCGAGGATAGCCCTTCTCCAGATTGATATTTCGTAACAAATTCGTGTTCTTGAATACCTGAGGCGGCGTGAAACTCCTGGGAAGAACCAATCGTGCGGTTGGCGATGTCGTGTTGGATTCAGCAGCACATAGTAAGCTACTGGACAACAAGCCGCAGAGCGCAGTGGCTGCGGTGAAGAGCCTCATTGTGTCGAAGGCGCCCTTCCACTGGGGCGTCTGGACTACACACAATGCCTGGCCTGGATATAGAAAATAAACAAAAACAGCAGAGCGCGGCGAGTGATGGACGGAGCTGGATGCTGCCCTCGTCTACGCGGCCTCCGGAGAGAGCTTAGTAGTTGCTACTTAGGTGGCCCGTCCAGCCACGCTACATAATACGGCAGCCGCTGCGGCCACTTTGCGCGCTCCGAGCGCCGTTATCAAACTCGCGGGGGAGCTTTATCGGTTTCTTGCTTGCCGGTATTTATCTAACTCAGCTCTTTGCGTGTACAGTGCATGAGATGATGTTCACCTCACGGGCAACTGCCCGGGTGTCCTGCTGGCCGGTTAAGAGGCCATTGGCAAAGCTTCCACGACTCTCTCGGAATTATCATGACTTTGCCCAGAGCAAGTTCTTCAAGGTTGCAGAGGAGGTCCGAGATGCCGTCGCGACTGGAAAGCCCGTGGTAGCATTGGAGACCACAATCTATACACATGGTAGGGCTGGACTTTTTTGCTATAACATTTCCACAGTCAATTAATTGCTCTTCCAGGCTTTCCATATCCTGAAAATGTGGCGCTGGCGTCGCTTCTGGAGTCTGTCGTCCGTGTAAATGGCGGAGTTCCCGCATCGATCGGCATCTTCAACGGAGTGGCTCGAGTCGGCCTCGAAGCAGAAGAGCTGATTGGGCTATGCGCAAGTGCAGAGAAGAAGAGTGCCTTGAAGGTCTCACGTCGAGATCTTGGTTATATTTGTGGCCTGGTAGGGACCATGTGTGCATGCATGAGGATATGACTTAGCTAAACATCTACAGGGATTGACCGGGAAGGCTATCCATGGGGGTACTACAATTTCGGGTACCATGGTGCTTGCACATCTAGCTGGTGTTAAGATCTTCGGAACCGGTGGTTTGGGTACGTTTTGGGTGGTTCTCTGATGTTTGGATTAGAGTAATTGACTTGGACAGGCGGTGTTCACCGAGGAGGAGAGCACTCAATGGATGTTTCTGGTATATTGAATATATGCACCCTGGACCTAGAAGCTGTGTACTAACTTTCCTAGCTGATCTGACGGAACTGGGGCGAACACCGGTCACTGTCATTAGTTCTGGCTGCAAGAGCTTCCTGGATATTCCCCGAACTCTCGAGTATTTAGAGACGGAAGGCGTCTGCGTCGGGACATTTGCGGATGGCCGTGAAGGACCCGTCGATTTCCCTGCCTTTTTCACGCGCGAAAGCGGAGTGCGAAGTCCAAAAGTGATTCAGAATGAGGAGGAAGCTGCGGCTATTGTCTGTGAGTGAACACCAGACTTTTTTTAGTATAAGCCTATCATCTGACATTTGAACAGTTGCGCAATCAAGGCTTCCTGTGACATCAGGCATTCATTTTGCCAACCCGGTACCCCAGGAACATTCAATTGCCAAGGCAGAAATGGACAACATCATCGAGGAGGCGATTCGACTTGCTGATGTGGAAGGATACCACGGAAGCGACAACACTCCCTTTATCTTAAGCAAGATCAAGGAACTCAGTGGTGGCAAGAGTGTGGCTGCCAATCGTGCTCTAGTCGAATCAAACGTGAAACGTGCGACCAAGGTTGCTGTAGAGCTTGCCAAGTTAGAGAAGTCTCACAAAGGAAGTCTTAATCGGTGAGCAGTTGTCCTTGAGTGCCTAGGAAAGGGATGTGCTTATGATACATAGGCAATTGTTTGCGAGCACCGCTATACCTACGGCCACAACTAGTTCTACCAGTGAGACCATAGACAATTCAACTAGCCCTGACACAGCCAACTCGCCTACAGAACATATAGAAAAAGCAGACGTCCTAATCGCAGGATCACTTGCCATTGATTTCTCATGCGACTATGCCCCTCTAGCTGAAAGGAGTACAGAAGTAACGCCGGTTCCGCACACATCAAATCCAGCTATTATCGGTCAGAGCCTTGGTGGTGTTGGCCACAATGTTGCCTTGGCTGCCAGTTACGTCGGATCTCCTGTCATCTTCTGCAGCGTCGTTGGCAACGACTTCAGTGGCCGTGCAGCACTTTCCTCTCTGGAAAAGGAGAAGCTAGCAACAGGGGGCATCAAAGTTTTGCCGTCTGATTCCGGAGCGCGCACGGCCCAATATGTCGCCGTAAATGATGGGAAGAAAGATCTCGTCCTTGCTATGGCGGATATGAGCATCATGGAAATCCCGAGCCACGACCTAGATTTCCATGGCTTCTGGGAACCCATGCTTCGCCGCACGAAACCAAAATGGGTTGTGGTGGATGGGAACTGGAGCTCTGAAGTTCTAGCAAATTGGGTTGCTGCTGCCAGAAAGCATGGCGCTCGCGTCGCATTCGAACCTGTATCAACTGCAAAATCAACTCGTCTCTTCAGTAAAGGTCTTGGCCAAAATCCAGTTATTGGCCCTGAAGATGCAGTTCCTAACCACATGCTCAGTCTTGCTACCCCAAACAACCTCGAACTGACTGAAATGTACACCACCGCACGCGAGGCTGAACTCTTCGATTCTCCAGGCTGGTTTCGCGTAATTGATGCTCTTGGCATGTCGAATGCTGGCTCTCGAGAGAAGCTCGTCTCCATCACCGACGCAGCGCTCGTCAAGGAAGGCATCCCGCAGCAAAGTATTCAACTTCTCCCTTACATTCCTTCCATCTTGACCAAGCTTGGCTCCAGAGGAGTCCTACTCACACAACTTCTCCGTCCGCGCGACCCACGTCTAACAGATCCCAAATACGCTCCATATATCCTGTCTCGTGCATCAACAGATGATGACCTCGTGGGAGGCGTATACATGCGTCTCTTCCCGCCAGATGAGGTATTAGTTGGTAAACAGATTGTGAGCGTGAACGGTGCAGGCGACACATTGCTGGGAGTTGTCGTTGCCGGTTTAGCCAAGGAGACAGGTAAGAAAGGTGACAGATATCTTGAAGAGATAGTCCCAATCGCGCAAAAAGCGAGCCTGCGCACCTTGCAAAGTCAGAGCAGCGTGAGTGAACATATCAAGGGTCTTTCGACGCTTTTGGAGGCATTGTGATAGTTATGCGGTCAGAAACCGGACTCGAACAGAGAAGACATAAACAACGAAAGATTGGATGGTATGATGTTAGAAAGAAGCCCCTATAATAACCAGACGCGAAATAATATACACGCAACTTATGACGAAGGCTGATAGGACCGTAATACTATTTTCAATCCAGACAGGGCAGTCATTAAATGGAAAGATATCAACAGGGTTAAAGCGGATGTGGTCACTATGTGAAGTCCTCCAGCAAGCTACAAAAACGAAGCAAATATAGCCAGAGATTCTTACAGACACCAATATTATAATAGAACAGAGACCAAAAAATAATTCAAAAGAACAAAGACAAAAAAAGCTCACACCCGCGGGCAATCATCCAAAGGACGAGAGATGGCGGGTGCGCCGAAAACCCCGCCTATGCAATGATGGCGGGCAGGGTTTTTCGTCGAAATCTAGAGCAGCTCTGAGATTCGAACAGGGGGCCTCTAGCTAGATGGAGATGGACCAGCTTTGTACCACTACACCACCTGGACCCCCTGACTGGTGATATGTCTTTGTCAGGGGGTTATATGTTGTGTTGTTCTTTGTTGTCACGTGCCGTTGGCCCTGGAGAGTATATACCTTGGGGTGCTCTCCTAGCTGCGTATTGGGACATTGAGTGGGTTAAAAGTCCTGGAAGATTGTCTAGAGTTGGTAAGCAGGTTATACGGAGATAAAACTAATAAAGGAAGTTGCAACTGGATCTTTTCATGCTTATATATAAGCTTCTGTTCAAATTAAGGACTTAATTTTATATTTACATACTGATATCATACACGAATCACTATGATACTACAGTACTACGCTACTGTTCTCACCCCTGGTGTCCTTGTTTCCATTTGATATAATCCTGATCAAAACGTCGCTGGGCGATCTTGAATTGAGTAGTTCCGCAGTTCAACTAGAGACATAAAGGGAGGGGCCAGAATACATAAAGGTCTGAAAACATGAAGCTGAGAAATGTAAATCATGAACGATGCTAGGCGGAGCCTGCCTTGGCATAGCCACCCTATTCCTCGTTCAGGAATGCGTCCTCCTGCTGTACGGCCATGATATTTATTGTGATTCAACAATGGAGCAATGTTGTATAGCACTGAACGAATAGTATATACACTAAGAAAAGAGCAAAGTAAGTCGAGGGAAAATAGTTGTAGTCTAAACAGAGGAGAAAATTGAAGGGGTAAAGCGGTATACCCCTTCTTCATCGCTCAGATCCTTCAATCTCATCATTCACAGAATCGTAATGGGGGCTACGCCGATTTTCACTTGATATTAGTATGGAATGGGTGATGAATTTTTCGGTGCTAGCCGGGTACTTGCGCTTTCGTTAGGGAAATATCCGTATATTTACGCTCTTTGGCCGTCACTGCATCTACGAGATATCAACGGAATTGTGGCATTAATCGATACTTGTCTACGAATTGAATCCCATGAATTTTCGTGAGGTTAGTCGAAGAACCTAGGCAACCCGCCAAGGGAGTTTGCAATATGCCTAGCGAGGTACGAAAGAAACTAATTATGCCGAGTCACCTGCAAAGTGATAAATTAGGCACTAAATTGAGAAGAAAATAAGGCAATAGCCTATATAGTTAATTAGTTACTTATAAAGAGCTGCTTTGTAATGCATATATATAGTCAAATTCACTATACAGGCCTCATTTACATCGGCCATCCTTTACTCTCTATTTAAGAGCTAGGAGCTGGCCACCTCTCCAGGATAGTAGCATCACCAGTGAAGGTGAAGCTAACAACAACATCACGCTCATTGTTGAGTGCCAGATCATACTTGCCGGGGTACAAGATCCTGTTTCCATCTTCATCAGTTCGTGCCACGCTACCAATAGCCACAGGAATGGTCAGCGTTGTAGACTCGCCGGGATTAATCTCCGGCAGGCGATCGAAGCCGACGAGCCACTTGTTGGGGTATGGGGCAGGTCCGGCGTTCTTGGTGTCAGCAAAGAGCATAGCAGAGTAAGGAGAAGCGGTCTTTCCAGTGTTCTTCACAGTGACGGTGAAGTTGAGGAAGGGAACCTGTTCAATGTACTCGTAGCCGGCGTGGGACTGTGACAGCAGGTCGACAATGTTGTAGCTGTTCTCTCCCCTCACGCTCAGACTCTTGGTGTTCGACGAGGATCCAGAGACCGAGAAGGTGGTGTAGAATAGACCACTACCGAATTCATAGACAGGCTTTCCAGTGTACCACATATAAGTCTGTCCAGGATTGTTGCCCTTGGGACGCATACTCATATCTGTCGCAGGGAACTGGGTGGCATATTCTGCGGGATACTGGGTGGTAACAAGGCGACCAGCGGGCGCCCTCTTTCCGGTAAGGATATCGACCAGGGCGTATCCGCCAGACTGACTGGGGTAGCCTCCCCAGACGAGGGAGTTGACGTTCGAGTTTTCTTTCAGCGAGGAGGAGTCCACCTGACCACCACCCATCTGCAAAACGACAAGAGGCTTGTTGAGCTTGCTCAGCTCTTGGATAAGAGTGAGTTGGTTTCCGGGCCAGGTGATGTTCATGCGGTCCATGCCCTCCGCCTCGATGGTGTTATCGATACCGCCAGCGAAGACCACGACATCTGACTTCTTGGCTGCCTTGAGGGCTTCCGCAAATTGTTCAGTGGAATGGGAGGATATGTTGGTTCCGAAAGCATAATTAATCTGCAGTGAGGTCTCCTGGAATGCTGCAAGTGGACTAACGAGGTAGGGAGCAGGTCCAAAGTAGTTTCCTTGAAGCTGAGTAGTGGCATTCGCATATGGGCCGATGAGCGCGACGCTGCGCACCTTCTTCGATAGAGGCAGGGTGCCGTCATTCTTAAGGAGAACAATTCCTTCCACAGCAGCCTCGTACGAGATGTTCTGGGCATCAGTCTTCAAGACATCATTCCAATCTAGCTTCCTGTATTCGGTATCATTGCCATCGAAATAGCCCACACGGACCAAATTCGAGTACAGGCGGATAACACTCTTCTCAATGTCACCGCGCGAGACACGTCCTTCGTAAAAGGACTCGTTCAAATACCAGGGGTAATCGGTTCCACAGTCAATATCGGTACCTGAAAGAAGGGAGACAGCGGCAGCAGCAGTCTGGTTTCCAGCATATTCATGAGGGTTAAAGACGTTGTAAACGGCGTCACAGTCAGAAGAGACATAACCATCATCAACAAAATCAAACGACTCCCGGAGTAGTGTCTGCAATAGCCATGGGTTGGCGCAGCTGGGGACGCCATTGACTGCGTTGTACGAGCACATGAAGCTACGCACCTTGGCATATCGTGATGCAGCCAGGAACTGGGGCGTATAGTACTCAGCAAGATCATGCTGCGAGATATTGAGATCATTACCAAGACGAGAGTGGCCGTCCCAGTTTTCCAAGTCATAGCCTGCAAAGTGCTTCGCCGTAGCCAACAGCTTCTGGTGCTCCTGGTCCAATCCCTGAAGACCGGTGATGTATTCATAAGCATATGCGGCGCTCAGATACTGTGCGTCTTCTCCAGGCGTCTCCTGTCCACGTCCCCACATAGGGCTGCGGAAACCGTTAATATTGGGAGCATAGCTGTCGAGACCATATCTTCCTGCATTGTTAAATGCACGACCCTGGATTGCAATGATAGATGCGATTTGGTTGATAAGAGTCCGATTCAGCGCGGCCATAGACAGAATGGGCATTGGGAAAGATGTCGCCCAGCTATAGTCTCCAGCGGGGGTGAAGTTCGCGCGGTCTAGTCCGTGCAGTGCTTCACTCCATACTTGATAAGGAGGCAGACCCAGGCGCGGGACACCGGGAGCGGTGTTACCAGTGTTGTTAACAAGCTCCTC
This sequence comes from Paecilomyces sp. PK2413, assembly GCA_023624055.1. Taxonomy (NCBI): domain Eukaryota; kingdom Fungi; phylum Ascomycota; class Eurotiomycetes; order Eurotiales; family Thermoascaceae; genus Paecilomyces; species Paecilomyces sp. PK2413. The sequence continues at coordinate 1,758,353 of JAMADQ010000007.1, read as the reverse complement.
AAGCGTGAAAAGAGAGATCAGCGCACTGGCGCGGTCCCACGGGGTCGCCGAGGTGTTGCAGACGAGATTCGTGCTCAATGGCCCATTGCTGCAGTCAGGGAAGGAGAGATCGATCGTGGCCACCGTCCGAGAGGTCAGGTCCGGCTGTGATTGAACATTGTAGTTCACATAAGACGTGTTGGCCTGAGCCAGCGCAGTCGGCGCCAGGGCCACCAGGACGGTGAGGAGAGAACCGAGGGACGCCATTGCAGGCGACTTGTGAACCACAAGACGTCAATGGTATGAATTCAGAGCTCGCGGCTGAGACTTCTCTATCCTCAGGGACGATGGAGACCGCCATCGTGTATTTATATTATCCAGACTGTAAGATCCCAGCTTGCGCTATGGCATTCCTGGGGATAATTACATCTAGACTCCACAGAACGCATGGTGCTCATCCCAGTGCAGCAGGCCATGAGTCGATCTCCTGTCTCTGGCCGATATCCGATCGCGATGGAGGCAGGTGATCGAAGTGCTTGAGATTTAGCCTGAATCCGCCACGCGAGAACGCATGCAGTGATGGAGGAATTCTTCCCAAAGCTTCCATCTCCCGCTTCCGAGAATGACGAGATGGCGGACGTTCTCCGGTCTTCCCCAGAATTAGCGTCCATAGCATCCTCTGTTCCCCACACTGATAGCCCAATGCTCTTTTTAGGGACGGAATAACCCCGGAATTGCTTCGTAGAGTCAACGGCAGAAGAATGATTAGCGTTGGCAACACCCGTTTTGAACGCGAATGAATCTTGGAGAGCTATAATGGATGTAGCACTCTCCAGGACAATATTTGGACAAGACAGGATCTGGAAACATAATCCTAGTCCGCGGAGAATCGGCATCTCAGCCACAATATGGGACGGATCGATGATGCGGGGAAATACGTTGTGGGGTCTCCACGATGGCACGAAGAAGCCTCTTAAGCTCTTGGTCTGTTCCTGTGCTTTTTAGCCGGGGATACCTGGAAGAAGCCAACAGGGGAAATAAAGTTGTCGGCAGACCCGACGACTTTACTATAACCACAGAGCTAGGTCGGCACAGCAGGATACATATCTCGTCCCCTCCAAGAATCCACCGGTGGCGGCAGCAACAGAAATCTGGTTACAATTGACTGCAGATGCACCAATCCGGTTATTGAACGTAAAATGCAGTACCGTATTCTTGTGGCTTAAGGACCTTGATCTCGTGTAACTGGGCGCAATTTTCTCGGAGCTTCAATTTGGCGTCTAGCTTCAGCGGGTAGCATTTAGCCTAAACAAAAGTCCATTAACATTCAAGGCACTAACTATAGCTGGCTCTCATGAGTTATGACGTGCCGTTTCACTGTCCTTGAGCGTTGGGCTTCATCTCGATGCCATGTCACAGTAACACGAGCCGGGGCTGCATCGGAAGCAACTGGGAGAGGGCCAATGTATACTTTGTGTGTACTGTACAATGTCTCCTGCTAGGGTAGAAGTATCGAGATGATAGTAAGACCGAACCAAGTGTTCCTTATCGCTTTGATACATTAATTGTCTTTACCATTGTCGTATAATTACATATCTCCCTGGCTGCATCACTGAGGCGGTACGTGTCAAACCGTTCGAAACTGGACAATCTGTGCTTTTGCATACGCCCAATACTAACAACTGAGAACAATCACCTGGCTTCTGGCTAAGTCTGGTGGTAAGAGACGAATGCTGGTTCTGGGCCTCCGCCAACGTTGATGCACAAGCCTTTGCGGAGCCACCGCTACCAAAGTATTGTATTTAGACGCTTGGAAACGTCTATTTCCTGAGCGCTAAGTTACCGAACCGTATATCCTTCGGGAAGTCCCGAAATAACTGAACATCGCTGATTTACCCGGGAAATTATGTCGGCCTTCGTTGATGGTAAAACTAAGAGACGGGATAAATATAATCAGTGGCTTCGAGGCTCTAGCTGGCTCATTGTAAGCATAGCAATTTCCCGGGAACAGATAGTAGCTGAAGACTGGATTCGGATCCAGGCCATACAAGCGATATTAGTGGACATTAACCGGCAACAGTCCTTAATAATTACTCCTGAAAGACACCGAATGATCAGTGAGACCTTGGCACTGCATATTGGCAGATTGGCAGAAACAGAATAGGAATATATGTGCAAAATTGAACCCAGCGCGATGACATTTCAACATGTTAATACAAACCTCGGTAAAATCGTGTTCGAGAGAGAAAAGGAGCCCAGTACCTAACGTGCAGCAGTACTTTCGTGGAGAGCCGCATGACTTAGCTTTGATGTTGACCCTGCACGTCTGATCCTGTTCAATGGAGGAAAAATGTTTTTAATTCTTTAGCTATTGTGTTTTTGGGGTATCTCGACGTTAATCCATATAGCGACAGGTAGGCAACCGGTAGTTATCCACAACCCAGTAGGGTCTGCGGACACCACTCCATTCGCCTTCCAGCTTGGGTACTCGGATTTCCTCCCAGTCTACGTCAAACCCAGACTCAAAGAGATCCATCTCGACGACTTTCTGATAGACATCGTAACTGATTTGTCGGTCCGCACCCATTCCATTGAAGAAACCAAACAGGCCGGTGGGCTCTAGTAGTCCAATCACTTGTTCAGACATGAAATCACGGAAATCAGCATAGGACTCGGCAAATGTGTCGTAATAAATGGCGTCGAAGGTCTCTCCTTGCTCGACCAGCTTGGGAAGGATATCCTGCCATCGGCCTTGGTGGATCTGCACTCCAGGCTTCTCGTGCCAACCCTTCCGTTTCATCTCTGCCACAACTTCCGGGTGTGCCTCGACAATATGATGAGCTGCTGGTGACTGGTCCTGGAAAAATCCATCGACAATGCCCATTCCGTGCCCAATGTTGAGAACGCGCAGACCAGGGGTGGGCAAGAGCTTTTTAGCAGACTTCGCCATAATATCAGATTCCCAAGCCATCATCACGCCGTTCTGATCTTCATCTAGCAAGCGATCGTTTCGGAAAGTCAGATTTGACTCTAGATAACGCGAGTTCGTAACGTCTGGATTGTCGGTCGTCTCTTCTGCTTCCCGGCTGGTCCCTTCTGAAGCACCAGGAGCTGTTGTGGCCGTCGTCGTATCTGCATTCTCTGCGGCATCGTCACCTTCTTCTTCTGCCTCATCATCTGATAGGCGTTCGTAGCCCTCCAGACGGTTGAGAAGCAACTCTGCGCGGACACCTGCATCGACCATGAGCTCATACAATTCCGTCAGCCCCAGCCGTCTTGCCAAGCAGCCAGGCGTTTCATTCTTCAAATCCAGGTCATTCCAAATTGCGCCCTCCTGAAGGAGGAATTTAACCGTATTCCTTCCCTCCTCTAGAGTCTTCTGTTGTTCATTGTCCCCTGCGTCATCTGGGTGGACGCCGTTCGGTTCCCCGTTTGTTGGTTGTTCGTCAGGCTCACAGGCGGCGATCGCAGCATGAAGAGGACTGTATCCAGTCTCTGGATCTTTGACATTCACAGGGTCGGGAACTTTGTTCGATCTTATGAGAGTGCGAAGTTTGCGGACGTCATGTTGCGATGCGGCGAGAAGAATCTCTTGGACGTCGATATCGACATCGATCTCCGAATTGAGGTCAGCCATGATGGCGCAGAGATCTGTTGGCAAGAGGCCGTCAGAGCTCGTGGCACAGCACAAAAAACCACGATCTCACTGACTCGAATAGCACGTTCCAACAAGCTAGGATATTGACAACGTCGACGGAATGCGAACCGTCGAGATCTCGAACAGAAAAAAATATTGCGGAACGTCAAACTTTCCCCGCTGAGTGGAAATCCCCACTTGTTCCCCTCCACGCTCTGGTTTTCTGAAACCGACAGATACAAAAACCATAAAACGCCGACATCATTGCTGCGTGGAATGATACTTCCTCGTTATCCTGCATTGGATTTTACTGTTACGTATCGTTTGTTATTTTATTGATATGGACAGATCTGGGACCTCAGACCGTCCGTAAGCGACCTTTTCTGCGATAGAGATACGCCACTGTCGTGTTTTTAACCATGCTCTACTGGATGCAGATCAGATCTGCATAGAGCTAAATAAATCCTATTCCGTACCTCAGTCTAGATTCCACTCGGGGCTGTCCCAGATCGCACTCAATCCCTGATCGACACTCCAGCCCAAGCTGTTTGATCACAATGTCTGATAGCGCTTTAAGCTGAGGGGATCGACGAGAAACAAGAACGCATTGGCACCTCCAGGAATTATACCCAAAGCATCTAACACTGAGCTGGGGTTTCCTATGTTTTACTCTTCTTCGTGCCGTTCGGCCCAGCTACCGCAGTTGCTTCATGCCCTGCACCGAAGATGCACTTAGAATCCTCGAGATGAAGCTCTATTAATCTGTCAATATGCTTTCGGTCTATAAGTTAAGTTGTTCCTCCCATGCTTCAATTCCGGCAAGCAATACTATTGTTTCTGGACAGGATACGAGACAGCAAGCGCAAAGGATATTGATTTTTGAGCGGCTCCCTAGGCGCCACCGAAGAGCTCTCGATAACCGGCCTTGCAGCGATTAAATGGCAAGGACCATGATATGCTTCATGCTCCACAACCCAGCGATATCAATCCTACCCTTACGGAGTGCTAGCCACTGCCCGTGTTTGATGTGGTCTTCAGGACTCAGAATTAGGTTCTTGGCTCTCACTCGGACGTGAGGAGGCTCTGGAGTCTGTTGCCAGCACTGACCTGCACCGAATGAGGAAATCATAGCACCTGGTGTATGACATTCAGGGAATGGTGCAATATCATATTGCCTTTTCTAGTAACAATGATCGACATATCGCGGACAGTTCTTTTCGTCCATACCCTTCTGGGATATCTGAAACGCCGCTGGAACTTCTCCGTACATCGAACAGTTCTCTTTTCAAGCGGACTGTAACTAGTCTAGATACCGCATTACCACTCCTTTTCTGAATAATACGAATCAGTATTATTATCCCGCCACGACAGTGCCGAGTTTTCTGAACGTCACCATTTCTACATTCAATGAGCCCAACGAGGTCTCTCCTGTGCTGATCTATGCAAGCATAACAACGCGCTGTGTTAGGATGTACCCTCTGTAGCACACATAAAGCTTAGTGAGATGCGCTTTCTTGAGAAGAATGGATTCATATATGCGACCTAACACCTCGAACGTGCAATATAACTAGGCTGATGATACCATATTGACTACTAAGACGATCGCTGAGACGGACTGTATCATTGTTCTACTAATACGCCAATGCATCAGACTCGCCTCTCTTGGCAGGAAGTCTTGGCTTCCGTAGAAGCTACACGGGACGTCTCAGATTACCGAAAAGGGAAATCTGGGTTGCAAGCCTCGTCTCAAGATGGTAGTAGGGTTGTCCTAAGCAGGTAGCCTCGATACCTACTATGTACAGAGTATACAAGTTCGGTTTTATGAGGCACAGACCGCAATCTCCAGGACCCTTTCGGCTCCTAGGAGATCCGGACGACAATATGCGCGGCTCTTCAAAAGGGACGATCTCCCAGCTGCTCTCTCTATGATTTAAGCTGCAACGTTGCGGTTCATATATCGGTGCTTCTCCACTCTTCAATTCACTCACTTTTTTCGTTCTTTAGAAGTGCTGGTCATTTCATCCTATCTTTATTACTGTATATACCGTTTGTGGTTATCTTTTGATTGTCATTCGTTGATACTTAATCAATATGAAGTTCTCTTCTTCTCGAGCTGTGCTCACTGCCCTTCTGGCATCTGGTGCGTTCTCTGCGCCTGCATCTTTGCAGACTCGTCAAGACGGGATTACCGACCTTGATGTGCTTCAGTTTGCATTGACCGTGAGTCCTTTCAAACAGCAGCTGGTCATGATCAGACGTACTAATTTGTCTTAGCTTGAACATCTTGAGAATGTTTTCTACAAGACTGCTCTGAAGAGCTTCAGCGAAACGGACTTCCTCGCTGCTGGGGTTTCTTCAGCAACATTTGAGCAGATGTTGTTTGTCGCGCATGATGAGGAAGCCCATGTCCAGTTCCTCGAACAATCAATCTCTGCTGCTGGAGGCCAACCCGTGGCGGCGTGTGAATACAATTTCCCTTTTACAGATGTTTCCAGCTTCGTCTCTCTAGCATCTGTCCTTGAAGGAGTTGGTGTGTCCGCCTACTTGGGAGGAGCGCCTGTTATCTCATCGAAGGATATTCTCGCCGCTGCCGGCTCCATTCTCGTCGCTGAAGGCCTTCATCAGTCCGTCATACGGAGCGCCCTCTTTGAGGTTGCTTCCGCCAATATTGCCGGTACTGCGGCGACGCCAAATTCCATCTTTACGATTGCTTCCGCTTTCATCAAGTCGTGCCCAGAGAGCAATCCTCCTCTGCCCTTTAAGGCATTCCCAACCCTCCAGATGGCAGGTGACCAGAAAATGGCCGAGGCAGGACAGACAGCAACGCTCACCGTTGATCCGTCCGCGCAGCTTGGTGACCAGACATTCGTTACCTTCGTCAGCGGTCTCGATACCGTCAGCGTCCAAGCCGAAGTCGCTGAAGGATCTGTCTCGGCTGTGATCCCTCCGGAGGCTCAAGGCCAAACCTTTGTCATGTTGACTAATTCAAAAATTTCTGGCACCGTTTCTGACGGGGCTGTCGTTGCTGGTCCTGCAGTTATGGAGGTCTTGCCTCCTGCTCCTAAGCTTGACTTCAGTGTCCAGCGATAAGCTACATCAAAGCATGCCAGTCAAGGGGAGAAAGTAGACGATACGAGGTTTACTACATTGATTTATTGGGCTTATAGCTGAACCTACCTTCTCCTATGTCTCTACTTATTTCCTGCGTTTCCTTTATACAAAGGGGATACTAAGGCTCTCGCATCCAGAGAAGCTTCGTGGACTGAGGCTGCGGACAGAAATATTCCGAGCTGCTCTTACATGACCCTGTCCAATAATAGTTAGGAGCTGCGCAGATAACCTTATATGACACGCCAGTTACGCCAGTGGGAAACCTTCTATATATCCCGTCCTGCTATTTCATTTCTTTGCCTTTAATTTACTTGCTATATTGTATTAATAGATGGATCTGTAGAGGTCCTCTAGCTGGAAATATATTTGTACGTGGGACTACACCTTTTGTGCAGTAATGGAAATGGACTTCATTCAACTAGATGCTTAACTATATAAACTAGAACTACGTATCTTTAAGTTAGGGAGGCTCTCGGTGTATAATTATGCGTCCAATAATTGCCGTATACCTACTTGGACAATAACGTCATTATGTGGAAGTTGGTTGCTTTGTTCTATGATAAAACAGACAAGGCCAGGGAATCTCACCTCATGCTTAAGGATGAATCTACATTTTATTTCATTCGTGGGTTAGTTTCGTCTGCAGCAGGTCGCTCTACGTATAGGCGAGATCTGCCCTTAGTGCGAGTATAAGTTCAGAGAAGAGAAAACCCTTTGAGTTATTTTTGAGAAAACACTTGCACCGCTATTTGTACACTGTTCCTTGCCTTGTTCGCACACATGCTCACCAATTAAATGAAACAGGTGCAGACCATGCCAAGTGATGGATATCACCATTCATAAGAATCAAGCCCATTGCTACAAGTCGTTGTCCACGCCCCAGCATAAATATTCATGCATAGTTGCTAGGGTGTCCAGTCCACAGCCAAGACAGTTTATTTCTTGTCACCGCTGCCCTCAGCATTCAGGTTCAGACCCAGACCCTGGGCATCCAAGTACAGCTTGTTCCTGCCACCAGACTCCTGGAGGATCGTTGCAATGTTCCTCGCGTTCTCGATCTGTCGGAGCTCGATGTAACTCTTGCTCTTCTTGATAGCGTCACCGATAAGCTCCGCAGAGCGAGCCTCACCCTGTGCGCGGACGATGGTAGCCTGCTTCTCTTGACGGGCCTTGTCGACAAGGAAAGCGGCCCTCTGAGCCTCTTGCTGAGCAACCTGCTTGGCCTCAACGGCAGCCGTGAATTCGGGAGAGAAGGCAAGATGCTAAGAACGAAAGATATATCAGCACATGATCTCGTCAGCAAAAGTATGCCCAAAATTCTAGCTTACCGTAAGAGAGACATCATCCAGAGTGATGTTGAAGCGAGCAGCTCTTCTGGCAAGGTTGTCGCGAACCAATCTGGCAACATTCTCACGCTGAGTGATCAGTTGGCTGGCGTTGAATTGAGCGACGACGCTCTTGAGAACCTCGTTCACGATGGACGGAAGAACTCGTTCATCAAAGTCCTGTCCGAGTGTTCGGTAAATCTGAGGAAGAGCTTCGACTCGAGGTCTCGATAGGACACGGCAGGTGATATTGACCATCTGAAGGTCCTTCGTTCCCGTGAGGGATGCGACATTGCGAGGCTTCGCGCGGACATCGTAGATGATGGGAGTCTCGAACCAAGGGATTCGGAAATGCGTTCCTAGATAGAAACTGGTTAGATACAGATCTCTGATATCCGCGAGGAAGCCTGCTTACCTTCATTGTAGATTTCCTTCTTGACTCCGCCTACTCGAGTGTACTTAATAGCCCGGTGACCACCATCGACTGCATCACGAAGTATCAGCAAAGCGCTCTAGAGTAGACCAATGTAATGAAATTCCTCCTCACCGTTGAAAAGAGAGTTCGACAGCGCATATCCTCCTGCTACAATCAAGATGACTGCTCCGAAGCCACCAAATGCGCCTCTACCACCACCTCCGCTGGGGAAGCCTCCAAAGCCCCCGAAGCCACCTCGGTTGCCGCGGTTCTGCAGCATGAGCTGGAGTCGCTCCCATTGATCCCGCGGTGAGCCAGACATGATGCCGTATAGTGGAAAAAAGATGCGTAACGTCGCGACAGCGCCGCCTTCGGTTCGTCTGGAGATGGCCTTGCGGGTGGAGGAGCTCGGCGGAAGGTCAAAAGTTTGGGCGATCGCCCTAGTCCCGATGGGGACACGCTTGGAGCTTCGCCCGCGGAGCTCGTTGTGAGGAACCATCGCATCGCTTTGTGCAGCTTGCTGGGAGCGCCAAAGGAGAGGTATATAGGTTGTCTTTGTCTTATACTTGTCACTTGCAACTAGACATATCGAGTTAGCCTCCAGTCTGTTCTTGTGTCGTCGACTACGCGTCTTTTACTCTACCGCAGGGCTTGAAGCGCCCGCTCAATCGCAAATATGGCGCCAGAAAGACAAGGAAAGAGTGTCTTCTTGGGCAATATACCCTACAGTAAGTGTCTTTCTCGGCATGATAATCGACAGTGAATATACTGACCATACAAAGACCTCACTGAGGAACAGGTGAAAGACATCCTCAGTTCCGCTGGAACAGTGACGAAATTCCGTCTTATGATGAACCCTGAGACAGGCAAACCAAAGGGTTATGGGTTCGCAGACTTCGCAGATGCAGATGCCGCAGCTTCTGCTGTTCGAAATCTAAACGACTACGAGATCATGGGAAGGAAGATTCGGGTTGATTGGCCACACAACAACGAGAAGGATTCGATCCCCCCGGATTACTCTCAGCAGTCTCAGATGACCGGACAGGCTCCTGATGGCCAGTCGGGATACCAGCAACAGTCCGCATCCTTGCCTCCTCTGCCTCCTGGCGTTGAACTTCCACCACACTTGGACTGTCCAAACGCAATCTCTCAGACTCTATCCTCACTACCTCCTCCTCAATTGCTCGATGTGCTATCCCAAATGAAGTCTTTGGCAGTTGCGGATCCCGCACGAGCTACAGAGTTGCTCCGCCAAGCTCCTCAGCTTGCCTATGCCATTTTTCAAGCATTGCTTCTTATGAACCTAGTCGACTACAGCACGCTAGGATCTGTTGTTGAACAGGCAGCACAACCTGCTGCTGCCGCCACTGCTCAACCTTACCAGCCATACACATCTGTCCCAGGACAAATGTCAACACCACCAGTCCATAGCACTCCTTTTGCACCCCCGCAGGCACCGCCACCCATGCCTGCACAACAGCAGGTTCCTAGTCAAGACGAACTATTGCAACAGGTCTTGAGCATGCCCCAGGCTGCCATCGATGCATTGCCTCCAGTGGAGCGGAGCCAGATCATGCTCCTGCGTCAGCAGTTGATGCAAGGCGCAGGCAGATAATATGTTTAAATATCTTCCTCACGCTTACGCGATGTCTCTGCCTCTTCATATTTCTCGCAGAAATGGCGGTAATTTTAACTGGGAATGGGTGGCGTAAACTGGAGGGTCTATAACAAGGTTGCATGCACTATTTGGTGTGAAAGGGTCCAGAGCGTCTACAGCTATGGTATGATCGATCTCGTTTTGAATGGTGGTTGCGACATGCTTCATCTGCTTGAATTGCCGGGTATTTCTCTGCGTATTGTGTATCTAGGACATAATTTATTTTCTGGCGGAATCAGTGCCAGGAATGAATACAACATATTACCCCCTGATGAAGACTTCTAGCCTTGTCCTATTATGCTAATTGACTACATCGCCGACTGACGTGGATTACTCAGCGAGTTTCTCGAGCATGCTTGGCGAAACTTTGTATTGACGTTCAAACAAACTAGACTATAGTTACATTTAGTGGCTCATAAGCATACTCCAAACAAATAATAACGCGGCTTCCTGAAGTCGTGATGTGTAGCATATCGGAGTTTTTGAGGCTCTTGTCGCAGACAGACTGAGTTCTGCCGTTATAGTGTTTTTTTTCTCCCACAACATTGATACTGCTCTTCTCCTGGCCCTTGAGCAGCATCAAATGAACCTCTTAGCTGGGTTGCATAGAATATGCATAATATGTTTACTGTTTGTATAAGACAGCAGATGGATATCTTTACAGCATATGTACGCATTTAGAATCACTAAACGATAACTCATGTCAAAACAGGATTTGCAATCCAGTGTTCGGCATTTGGACAGTTCTTATGTATTCTGCCTTACTGTCGTAAAGTGCTGTACGTAGATTAGAAAATAAAGCAGTGCTGTTTAATCACAGTACTAAGTCCACCATTCGGACTCGAAGAAGTATAGCCTCTTTGACTAAATCAGGAAACAGTGGTTGAGGCTGTAGATGAACGCCTTTGATAACTCTGCAATTTGAGACTGCAGGAATTATAAGAAGAAAGGGCTTCTCTTCGGGGATACTTTCTTAGTCAAAATTAGTTCTTGGAGCAATATGACTGTTTGATAGGTAAATATTAGAACAGGCATAAGGAAGAGAATCTGTAAATGCATTGCTGTCCACATCAATATTGATACTACCTCCAGTAGCCAGGATTCCCGCTCCCCCATGCACAATATGCCACTTCTAATATCTTCCATGAAGACAGCGGAGCTGTACACAATGTGTAGACCATGTTTCTTAACAGGTTCCGGCCATGGTGTAGCTCATATATCCCATGTACGTGGAGCCAAGTTTGAGCCCTCACGCCTCTAGCCCTAAAGAGGACGTCAACAAAGGAATCTCTGTGAATGTTTGTGTACAAGTGAAGCCAATCTTTCACTTGCTGCTCTTCACGTGTCACAAACCTCCTCACGCTTCAGATTCTTCACCTCCTATCCCTCTATTCTCATTCACATCCACGTGACACACCGTGCCCTATATTTCTCTCCATCAAGATACTCACCATTATCCTTCAAGAAAGCCATAAAGATAGTATCCAGAGATACAAAAGCCTGATATCTGGATAGTATCCCACATGATTTCCTCTTGCCATGGCGCCACCGAAAAAGGCGCGTCCTGCGTCGAGTCGTCCTGCTGGATCTCGCAGTAAAGCACCTCCAAAGTCAGAGACTAGCAAGGATAATGACAACGATCCTCAACTGTCTTCTTCAGGGAGATCAGGACACGAGCTGACCGTCCCAGTACCGGCACGGTCGATACGTCAAAGGAGGATAGCTGTCTCTGATGATCCCCTGCAAGACTATGAAGGTGATATACCTGAGATCGTCAGATCCAGGATCCCCACGAATATATCCCAGAGTGGTCTCGATCCCACTTTGCCCCCTATCCATAACCTGAAAGATATCTATGATGATATCACAAGACGTGCCATTCAGTTTGGTTTGGCGGACTTTCTGACCCATATGGGCTCGAAGAAGTTGAGAGTTGTCACCATGTGTTCTGGTACTGAAAGTCCTCTGCTTGCTTTGGAGATGGTCGGAAAGAGTATGTATTATATCTTTTCCTAACAAATGGCAATAAAGAGGATAACACTAACGAATGAGAGTAGGCCTGAAAAGCATCTTCGGCATGGATTTCAAGTTTGACCATTTATTCAGCGTGGAGATAGTTGTCTTCAAGCAAGCATACATTGAGACAAATTTTCATCCACCTTTGATCTTTAGAGATGTTACTCAGATGCAGGGCTCAGAAGCGTAAGCAGACAGGCATACCTTTTCAATTAAACATGTACTGACAGAAGTCTAGCGTCACCGCGTATGGTGCCTTGCAACCTATCCCTAAGAACCCCGATATTCTCATAGCGGGCGCTTCATGTGTCGACTTCTCCAATTTGAATAACCAGAAAAAGTCCCTGGAAGACAAGGGCGAGTCAGGTTCCACCTTTTATGGAATCTTGAAATATGCCAAAGTCTACCGACCGCCGCTGGTTATTCTCGAGAATGTCAAGGGCGCGCCATGGGCTCAGGCTGCCAAAGCATGGCAGGACATCGGTTATGCTGCCACATTCGCAATGGTTGACACTAAAGATTACTATATCCCCCAAACTCGTGAAAGAGGATACATGATCTGTATTGACCGACAGCGCCAAGGCTGTGAACAGCTCGCAGATGATGCCGTTGCCGAATGGGCACAAGTATTTGCACAGTTTGAACGTCGCGCAAGCTCTCCTGCATCTTCATTCATACTCGAGGATGATGATCCCAGACTTGAGCGTATCGAAAAGGACATGGCTGAGAAGAGCGCCAGTAGCAGATCTCGTACTGCGAACTGGTCCAAATATCAAGCCCGTCATCAGAGCTACCGCCTCAACAACAAACTTGGCTACAAGCGACCCTTGTCCAAATTCCAGGATCACGGTTCTTGTAACATGCCAGACTTCGTTTGGCAGGAATGGTCCCGAGTGCAGCCGGAACGTATCTGGGACACCCTCGATATGAACTTTCTCCGAACGCTTCGCACCAACAGGTACGACATCAACTACAAAGAGTGAGTACCTATTCTTGATCTCTCAGTATATAAGTATTGAACTAACGTCCCGACAGACGTTTCCTGGAACTGTCCCAAGGAATAGACCGTGAAATCGATACTCGCCAGTTTGGCATCGTCGGGTGTATTACTCCCAGCGGCATCCCATATATCACAACCAGAGGAGGTCCACTTTGCGGACTGGAATCACTCTCTCTGCAAGGTCTGCCACTTGATCGACTCATTTTGACTCGGGAAACGCAACGGGACCTGCAAGACCTGGCAGGAAACGCAATGAGTTCAACTGTCGTTGGAACAGCCATCCTATCAGCCTTGATATGCGGATATAAGGTCCTTGAGAATGGCCGCTTCGCAGATCCTCAGGACAATAGTGAAGATAATATGACTATCTTTCCCAACGAGAGCTATGAGATGATCGAACGATCCTTGCGGCTTACCGAAAGTACCGAGATTGAAATACCTGAAATACTTGGTGCGGCGAACAGGAGTTCGCAGCTGTGCCGTTGTGAGGGACAAGCCACCATTAAGCGCAAGGGAATCCTGCAATGTTCACTCTGCGGACACACTGCTTGTACTGTCTGTTCAGGAAATCCAACGCACGAGTACCATGCTCTTCCTAATTGGGTTTTGGAAAATCGAACAGATCCAGTGGAATTTTTGGCCAAGCTTAAGCAAATCCTCCCGATGCGTCTAATACTTTCTGGAATTTCGGATCGCGACTACCATGATCTCAAGAGGGACTTGATTTGCCCGCAGAAAATATGGGACGGGTTTCTCGATTCAGTTGCTCGGATCTTCGGGGATGAGCTCCGTTTCTTGTCTGTCAAACGGACTAGGGGATGGACCGTTCTATATGATGGAAACGATTCTAGATTGTGCTTGGAGATCTGCGATGACAAGATTGACTGGCTTCTCTACGTGAAGCCTTTGGCGGAGGAGCCAGCTATGTCGATAAATCGTGAGATTTTTGGAAAACCGGTTGCTAGGATGAGCACAAAGTTTGGTTCACTTCTTGAAGGGCAGTGGGAGATATGTGCTCCTGTCAGCTCTAAAACCACATTGGAAATCTGCGGGGCAGGATCCCAGATTGCAGCGTACGAGTCGAAAGTTGGACTCCAGGATGGGCACTTCTTTGACGCAAAAGTTTGGAATACCCTCCTCGTCTCTGCTTCTGATGAGGCTGTCAAGGACTTGGAGATAGATATTCGCGGCACGTATGAGCTGCTCCCGGATTGCGGTACTGCTTGTGCTTCCTTGCACAGAAGACTGCCATCGCAGGACACGCCTCCTGTATATCTCTTTTTGGACCCGTCAAAACGTGGAGATCCCCAATTGGACTCGTTCGTCTTTTCATTTTCACATGAGCGTCTCATTGGAAACAACCGCCGCTCTACTTTGGGGGAGCTCAGTCCTAAGTGGCGATCAGCGGAAGTTAACGAAGAGAATGTTGCGGTCGCTCTCTTCTACAGGAAATGGACAAAGTGTGACCAGATGAGACTTGACACGTTCAATGATGCACAATTAACATATCGGACGCTCTCCCCCTTGAATACTCTGATAATCGGTGATGTCGAGTGCCAAAACTCTAATATTGTTTTCATGGAGTTTGCGGTCCCCGTTCCGGAAATACCGTCGTCCTGGAAGCCCGGGCAGTGGCAATCGACAAATCTTATGGAGTCAGTGGGGTTCCTTGGTGATTTCGCGTGGTTGATACAGAAAGTGTCAGGTATCCATGACTTCGAAGACTGGAACTTGGTCTCTGCATACATGCCTGACCAGGGAGAAACAATATGCTCTCTGTGTGCTCCCAAGAAGCCGCGAACAATATGGGGTCTTGGTCGTCGTGATACTGTCGTGCCTTATGAAGATCCTTTCGAAGCTGCCACGTACGAAAGGAACATCAAGTCACGTCCACCGGCTTTTGTCGCGTTTAGCATGGTAGACGAAGAAAATATCGTGCATCTCAAGCTTGCTGTGAACATAAGTACCCTTTTGCACCAAGCCTACGATAACTTCTTGAGCTCCAGAATCTGCAGGCAGGTCGAGCTTAGCTGGCGTCTCCTTCCAAATGCCCCAGATGTGAAAGAGATTGGTTCCAGAGGATTTACTCTGACGAGCAACAAAGACACAACAGCCTGCTCTCAGCCTCCGAGTTTCCGAAATATGAGACTTCGTCCCGAACAGTTGCGTTCTTTGCAATGGATGATCTCCCAAGAGGACGACAATGTGCAGCCGTTTGAAGAAGAGGAAGTTGAAGAAGCACTTCTCCCTTCCATGATGTGGCGCGCTGAAGGGAAAGCCACTATCGAGAGAGCAGTCCGCGGCGGAATCTTGGCCGATGAAGTTGGGTATGGAAAAACGGCAGTGACGCTCGGTCTGATCGATGCACAATCTCAGATAGACAAGCGACGTTTGATCAAGGATGCAGGACAAGCGAACGGATCAATCCCACTCAAGGCGACTCTAATCATTGTACCCCAAATAATGGTCAAGCAATGGCAGGCCGAAATCCGCAAGTTCCTTGGAAATAGATACAAGCTGCTCGTCATCTCGACTACTGCATCTCTCAAAAGCAAGTCCATTGCAAACTTCCAAGAGGCAGACATTATCCTTCTGTCATGGAGCGTGTTTAATGGTGCTGCTTATTACAGCCGTGTCGAACAATTCGCTGCGGCTCCAGCTGCCCCATCGAAAGATGGGCGCATCTTCGATCAGTGGTTTATTGAAACTCTTGAAAGCATTGCGGATCACGTTGACATTTTGCGAGCGGAAGGCCCTCACAAACTGCTCCATATCATTTCAGAGAAACGTAAAGATGTGGAAGAAGCTAACGCGTACTATACTTATGTGCCATCGAAGCGGCTGAAGGGGAAGCAATTCGCCAAGGCCCAGGAAGAACAACAGCAAGTGGAGGCGGACCCAGCTCCGAAGCCCGAAGATAGCGGCCCTGCATCTGGAAAGAAACGAAAGTTGAGTGCTGTCCAGAAAGGCAAACAACGGGAGAAGGAAGAGCAAGAAAAGCTCTGGGACGATGCGAGCGACCTCGGTATTAAAACCTCTGGCCAGCACTGGACGACTCTCAAGAATGTGCTTCTGCATATGTTCGGATTCAACCGTATTGTGATCGATGAATTCACGTATGTGAACGAGAGAAGGATCGCAACCGTTCTGACCCTGAAAGCTCGTTCCAAATGGGTTCTCTCTGGCACTCCGCCATTGAATGGGTTTTCTGACGTGAAATCGATTGCGCAATTCCTGGGACTCAGTCTTGGAATAGACGAGGAAGACCCGTCCAATCCGCAACATGCGCGACTCGCAGCTTCGAAATCCGAGAGATCTGGTAAGTGAGACGGTGCAATAAGAAGGACAGTATACTAAATGACATGCAGATGCCGAACAGTTCCTTTCGTTCAAAACTCCCCATAGCCAAGCATGGCATAACCGTAGACATGAAGTCGCGCAAGGTTTCCTCGACCGTTTCATGCGTCAGGTAAGAAGGAACTCGCTATATAGATCTCTTCTCGAAAGTCTAATGCGGAACAGAACATCGCTGAGATAGACGAAATCCCCTGGACGGAGCATTTCTGTGTGGTTAAACTGTCGGCCGTTGAAACAGTCATCTATCTTGAACTCTACATGCAACTGATGAGCCAAGATTTGCAACTGAGACGAAACGGTGGTGGAAGATTCAACAACGACCAGATTGCAAGGATCAACGACATCATAGGTTCAAGCAAGTCTGCCCAGGAAGCACTGTTGAAACGTTGCTGCTCCTCTCTGCTGGACACTGGCTCAAGCGAGTTACTACAGACTCCTTTGACTTGCGACCATCTCATCAACACTCGGACTGAGCAGCTCAGAGAGCTAATCGACGATGTGAGATCGAAGCTGAAATTGGCCGCATGGCTTTTCAGAGAGTTGGGTGAGCCGCATAAACATATCGAGGAATTTGGCAGCAATGTGTCCCGTCATAATTTCGGAGACGCTGAAGTCACGTCGCAGCTGGAGCCTATGATCGACTTCGCGATGAGAGAAAGCAAAGCGGGAGACTGGCGCTACTTCTTCATCGACGAAGACGAACTGGAGGAGATCAGACAACAGTCCCGAACCAAAGGTGCCAAACCTGAAGCTGAAAATGCCGAAGGCGGTCAACCTGAGGAGGAAGAGGATGTTGAAACTGGAGGAACAAAGGATCCTGAAACGGAGACCTCCCGCTCTACCAAGAGGGTAAAACTCGACGTGGACGCTGCTCCTGCCAACCCAGAACAACCACTCCGCAAAGACCAGTCATGGCCCAAACGGCCCTCCAAAGAGGGCATTGCACCCACGTTACGTGAGGTTGCGATGACTCTGCGGAGCCTCACCAGGGAGTGGGTGTTCAGGCAGAGAGCACTGAGGTTCCTGGCCTCTCTGCAGCATCTGCAGAGAGGTCAGCTCCCTCCCTGCTCGTCCTGTGGCAGGCAGGCTGGCCGCCGGTCAGAACTCCACGTTCTTGGCCACTGCGGTCACATCTCGTGTGACGACTGCATCAAATCAGTCGTCATGAAGGAGGAATGCGCCGTCGATGGCTGCAGAGGAGCCGCCCCGGAGTACCGGGTGATCAGGGCGTCGTCCCTCACGGAGGACGACGACCCTCGAGGACCATCCTACGATGGCTCCAAGCTCGATGCCCTGGTACAACTACTCCAGGATCCCTCCCGGGTGCCAGATGACGACCAAGTCATCGTGTTCGCCCAGTTCCCCGATGTCCAGGAAGCCGCAGCCAAGGCTCTGGAGCGCGCCTCCATCTCCTGTCTGGTAATAAGACAGGCTGACCGAGGTGCAGCAAGCAAAGTCCTGGACTTCCAGGAAAACAAGGCCAAGGTCCTTGTCTTGAACATGGGAGGAGAGAACGCGGCCGGGCTGTAAGTGAACCATTAGTGAATTCAAATTGAATTGCTTTTTCACTATTTAGAACCCTTCAACTGACCTACCTCATCTGCTTAGGAACATCCAATGCGCCAGCCACGTGGTGTTTGTTTCGCCGCTGCTGGCGCCAACGGCCCACGACTACCAAGCGGCCATGACGCAGGCCATTGGTCGCTCCCGCCGATATGGACAGAAAAAACATGTCCATATCTACCATTTCCTGGCGGGGGCGACCATTGACGTCAATATCCTGCAGCAGAGGCGCGGGGGAGTCGTTGTCAAGCGGGGGGAGGAGTTCGTCCTGGTGCCGGAGGAAGAGATCCAGGGGTCAGATGTTCGGGGTTGGGAGGGCCTTTCTCTTGGAGAAGGCGTCGTTTAAATGGGGGAGAAGGGGGGAGGGGGGAGGGGGGAGTAATGGGGGGTCTAAATTGCAAACTGTTTCCTTTTTTTCATGTGAATAAGACCAGAATGATACTGAAATTTCAAGATCGAACTGACCATTCTATCGCGAGGAGCACCTCGATGCTATTTAAGTACTAGAAATTATGCGTTGAATAACGCACTGGTGGACGCCAGGATGATATACTAGCAGTACATTGGGAGTTTCAAGTTAATTTGAACTGCTATGGGCTAAGCATATTACAGCAGTGGGCACCAAGGAACTAACTATATACGTATCAGCTCGTTCATCAGCGATTCCCCCTCCTTTACCAATTGAGATTATGGCTCCCGTCAGACTAATGACTATGAAGGGCATCAGAAAATAATAACGACGTGCATGGGTGCATGGCATCATTGATCTATGTACTTACTATTTGAGACTATAGATCGATACTTTGGTCGAAAACGAGTGTACAATCTAAGCGTTGCTAAAATGCTGGTTAAAAGTCTTAATGTTGGTATTGAATTGATAGTTTCCATAATAACGACCTCCACTATGCCGTTCTCGGTCATGTCCCATCTATCCGACGAAGAGAACATGCAGCATAGATGTACTGTACATAAACATTCGGCCCTGTCTTCCTGTCTCCGCGACTGGTCACATAAAATTCTAGAGACATGAAAAGTTCCGATACACCCGATGTGATATAAGAAAAACTAAAAAACGCTTAGATTTCTCCGTCCTTGCGCATCATTGTCTCCGGGTTCCACTCCACGGTGTGCAGGTTGGTCAGACCGGCGCTGTTCTCGCAAGTGTCTCTTCCGCTCAGAGGTCCAGGAGCAGGGACCTTGACCTCCTTTCCACTATCAGCAGCAAGTGCAGACTCCTTCAGAGCAGTCAGGAGGGACTTCGTCGACTCAGGCGTAAGGTCCTCGTAGTAGTCGTCGTTGATCTGGACCATGGGGGCGTTGACACAGGCGCCAAGGCACTCAACCTCGATGAAGGTGAAGAGGTTGTCCTCGGTGGTATGACCGGGAGTGATTCCGAGGTGCTCAGTGATGGCCTTGACAATCTTGTCACTGCCGCAGCCACCGAGCTGGCAGGGGGTCTATCAACAGTCGCAAGTCAGTCATCGATCATCTATGAAGGGCCCAGGAGAAAACAGTCTGTTGCGATAATGAGATCATATAATTGACATACCGTAGTGCAAACCTGAACGAAAAACTTGCCGACAGGTTCCCGGTTGTACATGGTGTAGAAAGTTGCAACCTCGTACACACGCATGGGTGGCATCTCCAGAATCCGCGCAACCTCGTTCATGACACTGATGCTAGTGTAGCCATGCTGACGCTGGCCAAGGTCAAGCAGAGGCATGACAGCCGCCTTCTTGTACTGCGGGGGATAGCGCTTGAGGATCTCATCGATGAGGGCGAGGTTCTGAGCGTTGAACTTGAATGGGAGCGAGGGGTTGTTCTGCGGGCTGTTACGATGCTGGAAGACACGAGTCATTAGTATCCGAATAATAAGTCCGATCCAGACACAAATCTGCCATCTGAGAGCCATTTATAGCCCTTTTGTTGGCGGCAATTGGACGGTGGGCTGAAAACGTACCACGAACAGAGACTCGCTCCGCAGCTGCGATGCAACCGAGAAAGGCCGACATTGTCGCTTGGAGATCTGGGGGATGAGTTGGCGGCCGACCCGCGGGAAGGAGGGGATCAATTTCGAGGCCATTGCTGGCGATGTGAAGGCGCGAGAGTACTGGACGGGCACACTGTCTCGACTCTCGCGATGTTGGCGATGTCGATGCGCCGAGTCGGGGTCGATGGAGGCATTTTGCCGGAGCTCGCTCGGCCAATCATATCTTGCGGATTTGCCGCTCACGTCAGCCAACAGGATCGCCCGCACGTAAGCAGGTCACTAAGTATGAAGTACAAAGCGAAATACGGTCATAATAATGATATGACTGGCGTTGTTATATCAATTGGTGGTTCTGCCTATTGAAGTGACCTGATAGTGGTTAGTTTCAATTCTACTATGCGTTTGTCTGATCATTCGGATTAGTAGGCATTGAAATGTTGCTATGCAGCATCGGAGCCCAGCATAACAATTAAGTATGGTACGCTTACGGAGTACACAGTGGACTGTCACTACAGGGTAGAAGAAATACATAAGTAGCAGTAAAACATATATTTCATATTTCATTATAGCCGAGGTTCAAACAGAGGATTGTCGCTGCAACTACATTCCCCGTTAATTAAAAGAGACTAGAGCATCTCCCTCCATCAGCAATTGGTCTATCACTGGCATATTTCGCAATCGAGCCACCTTAACCGGAAGAAACACGGCCTGTCTAATCCTGAGAAAGATCAAAAAGTCTTTCCCGACGAACAAGGTTCCTCTTCAGTTCATTCAGCCAAAGCACCCAGACCACGAGACCTCAGACCTGCTCCAGCTTGTAGACCTCATAAGCAGGTTCCTCATAAGGATGTGCCTTCACCAAAGCCTTCACAGCATCTAGCATGGTATTTCTCCCCACGCAGAGTATTTCCACCTTCATCTCCTCGACCTTCTCGACGGCACCCACGGCGCCTATGTTCGGATTTGCACCCTCTCCAGGAAGAAACTGCCCAATTCCGGGAGATTGAAAGCATGTCTTGCTATATTTACCTCCTGGAAATGTGCCAGCGCCAGTAGCAAAGACGGCCTCTTTGCAGGTTTCGAGGGAGGGGTGGGGTACGAAGAAGACAAGCTTGTACCGGTCCGCTGACGGGGTAGTCATTATGGATCTGTAGATATATTTGTGGCGGCCCTGTAGAGATATGAGTCTTTTGTGCGGTATGGGGCCTCGTCTGCAGCAGAGGCTGAGAGTTCTGGGGATTTGGTTCATGGCATCTAGATGTTTGGGTAGCTGATCGTACTTGTGTCGTTGGGCTGATGTTGGCATCCATGATGGTGCTTAGTCATCGTGTTTGTGATCGTTCTTTGTGCAAAATAGTGCACCCTAATGAACTTCAAATATATCACGCAGAGGACGCTGGTGGAAACGGATGGTATGACGGGTCATAAGGCATGCGATCTTTATGTGCTAATATGAAAAGTATATACAGCGACTGCTAAACAGAATTTGATAATCTTGGATAGCCCAACAACTAAAATCCGAGTCCAACGTTCAAATTACCTCATGCGTAATCTCAACCTCTTGGCTGATAGTAATATTATTACTCGACGAGGAGTATTTATCAGGCCCTTCTGTGCGCTTAGGTCCATTCTTGTCATCTCGTAGAATACTTGATGAGCTATTCCTCCTGTCAACCACCCGCACTTTGTTATGTCGTTTTGTACCTTTAGAAAAGGGATTGATGTCTAACTCGAAATAGTCCTCGTTTCTCCTGGTGCTTCTCTGGCTTCGTCCATTTGAGATTTCGCCTCTGGAGCTGGAGTTTTCATAGGCGTCTCTTGATGATGGATCCTTGACGAGTCTTTTCACTAAAGGGCGGAGAGTCTACAAGTTGACAACAACAAATTAGTTCAGGAGACGTGAATATTTGACTTAAGAAAAATCAACTTACCGCAGTGTTTCCTGCTATATACCCCAGACCAGGTTCCGCAATCGTCCAGCAAGCGAGAGTACTGATATTGTAAGTGAAATCACTACTTGCGCCCAGCGCAACAGTATATTTCAGGCGGACCAAAGCAGCGATGCTCCCACTATATGAGACTCAGCGACTCGCTTTTATGCTAAGAGAACAGTTGTGCTTACAGAACACCCAAACCTAATAGCATGCCGACTAATATCTTCTTCCTCATGTTCATCTGGACATTCCACAGTAACGGGACCGGCCTAGAACACAGGTTAATGATAATTGGTGTCAATTTAGGAAAGTGCATTACTTACAGACATGCACAAACCCAGTCTGTGGTGATGTTGATTCCGGACATGACGAAGCTAATCGTCGTAAGATATCTTTGGTTCAGACAGTGCCCGCCCGGGATCGTTTTATCCCAGTTATAGCTGTTTTGGCCTATCAGTCCAAAACAAAGAATACACATCGAATTCGTCTTTCAACAATTGACTTACGCGACCGGATGACATTGTGACAGCTGAAAGATAAACACCATAACCAAGGTCAATGAATTCAACGTCATCATAACATACAATGCAATCAATATTGGTTTCCTCGACTCGGCGATTCTGCAAAGTTGAAAGCTGATTCCCAGCTTTATAGGGAGAGTACTGTTGCAATAGAAGAAGGAAAAGATGTTCCACCACTGCCCAGTTGTAGAAAGTTAGATTCGAAGCAAGCTAATTCTGTCTGGGAGACAATCTTACTAAGAGAGCATTCTTGATATCATTTGAAGATAGCTCGTCTTGATGTTGTCCCAGGCCATAATAAGCACCCAAGATCCCAGACAGGCATTCAATAAAGAAAGGAAACTTGTACATTTCAGCATTGTTTATTGGTGAAAAAGTCGGAATGGAAACTAGCAACTCACAGCAGCGTATGTCATCCACCAGTCATCGGCACCCCATGCTTTCTTTCGCCGTCGTATATAGATCCTAAGACTCAAAGTTACGTACGCCGGAATCATCAAAATGAGAACGCAGATGAGCAAATCTGGCGAAGCCTCCTTGAAACCAGCCATCTGCTTAAGACAGTGCGATGGTCGTGCGATGGTCTTTCATTCGGAAATGACCTTTGCAAGAAAGAAAGAAAGAAAAGGGGAAACGAAGAAAAATGGCACGGAAGTCTTAGAACCTCTTGTAGAATATGGCACTGTGAAGAACTCATCGATATCAATCCTAGGTCGATTATATTCTTTACACAGTAGATCTGAGATACAAGATGTGGGTATTATGCCACCAAAATTTAAACTACATGACAAGAGTACAAGCTCTATTCAAATTACAGTCTCTGTCGAGATCGAAAAATGGGAGCGATAGCTTGTTCGCTCTACGGAGTACTCCCTGTCATATTTACTAGCACCCAAAACATTAGATTCTGGTAGCAGATCCCCAGCCATCAAATCCTGTCTGCGGCTGGTACGATCCGCAGTGAAGCACCATTTGTCTGGGACTCCGGTGATTAGTATGAAGGAGAAACAATACTGTTCAGTACACCGGTCCAGTGGCTCCTTAATAGTGGCTCTATGGCCCATGTCGAAAGACGATCGTCTCCAAGTCCGAGGACCTCCGTGCTACGTTGGTTTCTGTACTTTAGATTCGCGTAATCTTGTCGAGTACAAATACACTTATTTCTCCAAATAACTTTTAGGTGCGGTCGACCTTTTGGGCCGTTATTATTGGTATACATATTTAAACAATTGCCGATTTTGCTCTCCCGCATTCTGTCCATGTGGACATTGTGAGTACACTCTCTAGACATTCTACGATGGGTGATATTTCTCAGCAGCCTCGTGTTCTCGAGGGCAAACTAGCTATCGTCACAGGCGGAGTACGAGGTGAGTCTTCTGGTCAACTCCCGGACAAGCCGTGATGCCAACGGCCTGAAAACTACCAGGAATCGGAGCTGCTATATCACGCAATCTTGCTAGCAAAGGATGCTCTATCGTTCTCAACTATAAGACCCCGGTATCGCACTCGCTAGCTGCTGCTCTGGTCTCAGAACTCGAGTCAGAATACAATGTCCGCAGCCTTGGGGTCATGGAAGATATTACGGAAGAGAAGGGCTGCGCCGCACTGGTCGATACAGTTAGGAAGCGCTTTGCGGGCCCCAAAAATGGTCGGTTTCAAATTGATATTATTATCAACAACGCCGCAATCGCTATTCTTGCTCCATTGGGGTCGATCAAGGTGGACGATTTTTACCGAGTTCAGACCACAAACATGTTAGGCCCCATCCTACTCATGCAGGCATGTCTCCCGTATCTGCCTCACGACCGATCCGGACGAGTCGTCAATATATCCTCGATTGGGTCCTCTGTCGGAGAACCCCTGCAAACCATCTACGCCGCATCCAAGGGTGGCCTCGAGGCCATGACTCGAGTCTGGGCCCGAGAGCTTGCTGAACGTGCTACCGTTAATGTCATTAACCCGGGACCCGTCATGACAGATATGTATCTACGCCAACCGATAGACGTGAAGAAGAGCTTGGCTTTGTGGAACCCGGTCACTCCGTTGAGCAAAGTCAACGAACATGACTCGGCCGACGTTCAGGACATGGGAAGAGAACTGGGTGGGCGGGCAGCGTATGACTGGGAGGTCGCCGGGGTTGTTGGCATGCTATGCACACCGGACGCAAGATGGACAACGGGCAGTGTCATCTCTGCCAACGGTGGCCTGCGATTCAGTTACTAGAGAAGCGCTTGTTGATACTGCAAGTGGGTTCATTTCAACGACCAACTGTCGTCTATGGTAACTCCCAAGTTTTATTTCTCTGAGTCTGCAGTAGTATGTGCATATTATGGACCAGTCAACGACAATCACACTAGCTGGACGCGTAGCTCATAACCCAGCGACCAGCAGTACTTTTGTCGTTTAATTCAATAAGCGAGGAGTTCCGGTGGGGTAGCCCAAAAAGTGATGTAAGCTATCTATATGTTCTATGATAGTGTGGTCCTTGGTCGAGAAAATACTTCACAATATGAGTCCCTATTTCCTGTTGGCGAGGATAAATTCATTTACCGCATGATATTCTAGACCGTGGATGTCTTTCCCCATTAAGTAGAATCATAACAGCAAGAATGTATACAGGAAGGAGAAAAGCCCCGTGCTGATTGAAAGTGACATATAAGATTATAGCCTGTTTGCAAGTGTACTTATTTTCCTCTGGACGCCAGCAAGATCTATAGAAACCATGATAGATGCTTATTTTGTATGGGAGCCAGCATCGACGGGCAAAGTTGTCGCAGTCACGTATGAAGAAGCATCTGAGCACAACCAAAGCGATGCCTGAGCAACCTCATCTGGAGCAGCCCAGCGGCCCAACATGCTGACCTGGCGTGCATATTCTGCATGATCGGTGCCCATGGTGGCCAAAGCCTTGGCCGACATTTCTGTCAGAATAGCTCCTGGCGCAACTGTATTCACCCGAATATTCGCGTCTCCATTCTCACTGGCTCCTTGTTTGGTCAAGCCAACAATGGCATGCTTCGCAGCGGTATAGGCCACCATGTTTGCATGTGCATGGTAAGCAACGACCGACGAAATATTGACAATTGAGCCCCCGGTCCCTTGTTTGCGCATCTGGGAGATTTCGTATTTATTGCATAGCGCTGTGCCCTTCAGGTTGACTGATATTAGCTTATCAAAATAAGCTTCGTCAAAGTCTGTGAGAGGAGCGCCGTCAGGAGTTAGGGCCGCATTGTTCACAGCACAGTCAAGTCGTCCAAATTTGGCGACTGTTTCTTCAACAAGGTGCTGTACTTCTTCAGAAACAGAGATATCAACCTTGACGGCATAGGCCCGTCCGCCGGATCTCTCTATTTCGACAGCAACATATTTGATGCCTTCCTCGTTGATGTCTGCCAATACAACACTGGCCCCTGATGCAGCAAATAGAAGAGCGGTCGCTTTCCCCATGCCCTGAGCTGCACCTGTCACAATTGCAACTTTGCCCTCGAGAACAGGGAAAGTTTTGACTTTAGGCGCATTCAGTTCTTTTAACATCGCATCGTAATCTCCTATTTCAATGTATGCCATTGTTCTGAATAATACAATTTGCGGCCAGATTCAAATGAGATCGGTATTTGGATCGATAGAGGGAGTAGACAGAATGAATCTGAGAGGAAGATCAGGTTCATACCAATAAAGCCAACGCCACTTATACTTTGCGACATGATCTAGCCTCCTGCCTTTTTCCTCTAGTTATCGGCCCAGATACCTCCAGAAGAGCGATCGTCGCCGGTGTTGAAAATATGAACTTGTGGAGCCTTGAATGCGGCGATTTTCGGTCTCCAACTCGGCAACAGACTCATGTTCCAATGCAGCCCCCAACTCTTTTATTCGACTGGCAGGGGAGATGTAATTGATTCATAGGTGACAGCAGGGGTTAGTTTAGGTACATCCTACTACTGTGCGGCCCAGGCGGCACCAGGCCAAACCCTTGTCAAGTACCTACCATAGTGTTCCGTTATTTGCCTAACAGCTTGCGATGTAAAAAGTCTCGGTCGACTAGCATGACGATCTCTCGGATAGGTATGCAGAGTGGAATTAGTGGGATGGCTAGACAGAAGCATAACTAGAGAGGAAGAATAGGAGATTTACACCATAGGCTGTTTTGTATCATATCTCTTCTTGTAGATTTCAGTTAGAGACCTTCCAGCCGTTTCAGGCTCTATTCTTGATTTCCCCCTCTCCATTGCTGGTGATGTCTTTTTTTGCCGGTGATAATATGGACGAAATGGAGCACTCGAAAGCCAGGCCGCATACTAGTTGGGTTAATATTCTTGTACGTATTATTCTTGACATTATCTGAAAAGGTCTTGCTGATACTTACAGGCCGTCATCGCTGCGGGCTTGGGTAGTTTCAACTTTGGATATGCTAATAACGTGATTGCTGGATCCTTCGGTGAACCGACTTTCATAGAGAAGTTCCTTTCCGGACCTGATGCATCTGCCAGAACAGATGGAATCATTGGAGGGTTTGTATTCCCAAAAGTAGTCTATATACAACCCGCTAATTGTGTTCATCCTTCCAGCTTTCTCGGTGGTGCCATCATTGGTTCCGTTGTACAATCCCTCATTTCCAGCGCTTGGGGTCGCCGTGCAGCAACTGGCGTGGCGGCTTTCCTTTTTATTCTAGGAAATTCTTTGGATGCTGGAGCTGGCCATATTTCAATGTTCATTGTAGGCAGGGTAATTGCTGGTGTCGCCGGGGGAATGACGATCAGTAACTGTCCTGTTTATATGAGCGAGATATCTCCACCGCACACGCGTGGTTTACTGGTAGGGCTACAAGGTGTATGCATCGTGTGGGCATACATCATATGCTCAGCTCTCGCTCTTGGCTTCAGCTTTGTGACGTACGAATACCAATGGCGGCTTAACTATATCGTCCACGTCGCCTTTTCTGTCTTGCTGCTCGTCTCTATTTTTTTCCTGCCAGAGTCACCTAGATGGCTTGCCGAACAAGGAAGATTCGAGGAAGCCGCCGCCATTCTTCAGCGTCTTCATAAGACGAAATCCGACCCGAATGGCAGGATTGCTAATGCGGAGATGGTCCAGATTAAAGCGCAGGTTGAATTGGAGCAGCACCTACCTCGTGGTTACCTCCATATCCTCAAATCTCCTTCACTGCGCAAACGATTTATCTGTACTGCGCTGGTTTGGACGATGGGACAGAGTACCGGGATAAACGTTATAGCTACTCTTACACCGACCTTGTTCGCCTCTCTTGGATTCGATACCACTCTACAACTTGGTCTCTCTGTCGTGTGGACTGTATGCTTACAGGTTGGCTGCATTATTAATGTCTCCTTGTTGGATAGAGTCGGCCGGAAAAGTCTCCTTGGTATGTATATCTTGGCTTTCTTATATTAGTGCCGTCACTGACGGGATGTGATAACAGTGATAGGAGGTTTCGGCTCAGTTATTCTCCTCTCTATTGAGGCAGCCCTTGAAAAGTATTACCTGGACACAAAATATAAACCAGGAGTAAACGCCTGCGTGGCTATGTATTTTATCTTTGCTGTGTGGTTCACCGCTACGATTGAATGCACCGGCTACGTATATGGCTCAGAAATTTGGCCTACACATTTACGCAGTTACGGAGCGAGTATAACATACGTTGCATTTTTCGTCAATGCTTTAGCATATAGCACGCCAGCCAGCACCGCCTTCGCAAATATCGGCTGGGAGTATTACATGGTCTTTGTGGCGGTTACTGTGCCTTGCATTATTGCAATTATAGTCTTGTTCCCGGAAGTTCGAACTTCTTTTTATCGTGTTGACGCATTGGCTATTTACTAATAAACACTGAGCACTAGACCAAAGGACTTACGCTCGAAGAGATCGCGGGAAAGTTCGATGATACCGTTCCAATCACCTTGCAGGACGCCATTATTGCAGATGTCACTGAGGCCCCAAAACATGATCACACCAAGTAACTGTAATGAATAGCCAGGTAAGTCTTCTTGCAGTTAGTCACACGTTGTCGTCCTCTAAACTTGTGGCTATCCCCTAGGACGATGCGTCATAAACGAAGAAGACGTCAACTATGTCAGTGACCTTGGGGTTTAGAATTATTTGTATGTATATTACTCAGTAGTTTAATATGTGACCAGCCTTCAACCTATTTCTAATATGATATGTAGTTAAATACATATGGGGTATCTTTCCGCTAACTCCACCATCGAGATATGCTGTCCAGGGTTTTTGTTCTTTTCGTTGTCCCGTACGTCATGTTGAATTAGACAAATCAGGATTGGAATGTGCAAAGGAAAAGAATGGAAATATAAACTTCATGCGAGAATGGTATGTTTCTGGACATGGTCGTCGATCCGCTGCAGAAGTTCCAGCTTCCTTTCTTCATGAATCCAGCTGCCTCGAACACTATTTTCTGCAATGGTTCTCCATTCCTGAATAGATAGGCCGAAGGCGTCCTCGACAGCGCAATAATTCGACAAGATGAACCCACCAAAGTAGGCTGGGTCGTCGCTGTTGATTGAAAACCGGACACCCGCATCGAGAAACTGCCTGATAGGGACCTCTTCTATCTTCTCAACACCGCGTAAACGGACATTGGAC
Organism: Paecilomyces sp. PK2413; assembly: GCA_023624055.1. Taxonomy (NCBI): domain Eukaryota; kingdom Fungi; phylum Ascomycota; class Eurotiomycetes; order Eurotiales; family Thermoascaceae; genus Paecilomyces; species Paecilomyces sp. PK2413. The sequence continues at coordinate 1,729,236 of JAMADQ010000007.1, read as the reverse complement.
ACCGGGCATAGCGTCAGCATGATCTCTTCTTTAACCACATATTCGAGTAGCTGCTGATCTTCAATCAGCCTTCTGCCGTGGTCAATGCGCTGGGATCCAATCTCAAGAGCTGCACTGATGTATGATGGGTCGCCTTCTTCACCAGCATGTGCAGTTAACTGGATCCCCTTTGACTTCGCAGATGAGTAGATCTCCCGAAACATATCCTTCGGAGGACCGACTTCGGACGAGGAGCATCCAATTCCGTGCACAATACCTGCTTCGAAATGGCCGCTCTCGAGCGCTTGGTTGTACACGCGATGAGCGTCATCAACTGGGAGATGCTTGACGAAACAGAGAATGAGCTTTGTCGTCATTCCAAACTCCTTTTCTGCACGTTGGCACGCGGCACTGAATCCATCCACTACGGTCTCATAGGCAATGCCCCGGTTCACATGGACTTGAGGATCGAAGAAGACCTCTGCATGGTGCACGCCATCCGCATTGGCTTGCTTGAAGTATTCCCAAGCTAGATCTTCAAAATCAGATGCACTGATCAGAACAGACATTCCAGTGAAATAGAAGCCGAGGAAATCATCCAGATTCGAAAAGTGACCGTAACGCTCAGCCAATGATTCCGGAGACGAGTATGCTGGGTTATCCTTGGGGTCTGGTAGCTTGATGGAATTCCTGTCCGCCAGTTCGAAAATAAGTTTCGGGGTCAAACAGCCTTCCAGATGCACATGATGCTCGCACTTTGGCAAGCCTGTCAAGAAGTCATGAAGATGGCTGCGACACATTGTGGCTGGTGGATGTCGTCGCGGTATATATTAGAAAACACGTATGTACAGGGTGACAAAGACCCAAAACGAGAGGCTGTACAGTAAATGAGATTCTGAACAGAAAGGGAGAAAATGGTTTCTTTATCCGAAATACACTCGTCGCAGATATGGCGATTCCATGCCTTATGAGGTTATCTAGAGACAGTCCACTCTAGCCTTATTGCAAGGCACCGCAGTGGGTCTCAGCGGGAGAGAATTTTCGGCGGCCGAGTTGAGAAGGTCATAAGCGCTTTTCACGGGCTGGTCCGTCGGAGACGCCCGATGAGAACTATCTGTGCCAGGTGAAAGCTGTCACTGCAATAATTAGCATCAAATATTTGAGGTGTTTCTATGTGCGCCGAGATAAGGATAAAGCTTGGTAGCATTTAAGGTTCAGGTTCAGTTCGATATGGAGTCTAGATAACTACAGTAACTAAGTAGGTGCTGTATCAATTATCTGATGAACAATGTCAACCATTCCCACGTCTCACTCTTACGGACAGCTGGATATACTCTTCAAGTTCGTTATCCTCTAGCAGTTCTTTGTTTCCATTGGGTAGATTGTGCCATTAAATTGCATAACTGACTAACCATAAGGCAAACATTGCATCCGCCGTAGTTACTCCAGCTTTTGTCAGCCGCGGTAATATTCCTGACAGTCCATTGTTACTCTAGCCCTATCTAGTAGTATCGCCTCTCAGGAGTATTATATACCCTAGAAGCCTTCAGGGTAGAGTAATGAACACGAAGTATGCGCTCGAAACAGGGGGCTGGGTATTCAAGTTCCAAATCAACCAGATATATGCTGCTTATGTAGGTCTTAAACATCGCCTGTGCCATTTCAAATATGACAAATGGTCCAGTACATTATGAGGAGATTTCTTCTATTAGTGGTAGTCTTGCTTGGGATGCTACACAGAAAGCAATGCATGTATAAGCGTATATCAGACTGTGCAACAATACAGCGTATACTCCAGTAGATATTGACGACGTCATATACACACGTTACAGTTTCTCAATCTTATCTAAAAGAGACACGTGCAATTGGCACGCAAGCAGGATGGGATCTTACATTGTTGGAGTGATACCTATATGGAGCAGCCAATAGATTCCGGCTCCAAGCGTGTCGGGGTCCCTGCAAACCTCCCAAGCCACACCTCAGGAAACCTAATCTCGCACGAAATACGGTACGCAGGTCATGATAGAAGCCCGATACAGCCTCAGAACCATATCAATGGCCCGGATGAACAGGAGAGTTCTCTTATATGGCGGGGGAGCGGAGCAGCCTTAGGCCGCAATGTGATATACACTAGGTTAATTTCGGCGCCCGACGTCATCGCCAGGCCGAAATTCCGACTCTCGAACTGATTGATTGACTCTTATAGAAAAAAACAGCCTCTCCCCGTTCATGTTTCGCGACTGCATTTCGACGGCTTTCGATCTGTGATATATGAAAGAAGACGGCTCGTTCCGCTTGCTTTTGGACAGCATTTAAGGACCTGATACCCCCCGCCTTTGTTACGCGAATTGCTGCGCGAATCTCCTCGCTCCGACCCCACTGCTGAAATCTTGACATCAAAAAGTAAGATTCAAAAGTGCCAAGCGATTTGGAGGGTCCGTGGCTATCAAAAGGGAACATACATCCACTCATCTTTGGTCAAGACTGCCTGTGGGCCTCTGGCCTCGCCTGTCACGGTGATCTTATTCTTATCGCGGGCGCGCTCAATAGCTGCCCATCCTCGGTGCGGTTTCCAGCTCTGCTTTGCGACAATGTCGACCAAAAGGACGACGCAGATACTGCCTGTGCACAGGTTGAACGAAGAGGGACCGGGGACCAAGTCTCTATCGGAATGGTGGGCGGACGAACGCAGTCGAGGGACTCCTGAAGCCGCCGCAGTCGCCAAAGCAGCAGAAACGCTTCGAACAACAGACGTACCAGTTGCATTCCCAACAGAGACGGTATACGGTCTTGGAGCAGATGCAACCCGGAGTGATGCAGTTCAGGGCATTTACAAAGCAAAGCAGAGGCCATCTGATAACCCATTGATCGTCCATGTGGATTCGTTGGACATGTTGCAGCGTATACTGAACCCCAGCGAGGAGACATACCCTGACGCGGCCGCTTCAGAACAGAGTCTGATACCGCCCATCTATCAGCCTCTAATAGCAAAGTTCTGGCCCGGACCATTGACCATCATCCTCCCGAATCCTCCGAACTCGGTTCTGGCAAAGGAAGTCACATCAAATCTTTCCACATTTGGCGTGCGAATGCCATCCTCACCTTTCGCGCGTCTACTCATCCATGTCGCTGATCGACCACTGGCGGCTCCTTCTGCAAATGCATCGACAAAACCCTCCCCGACGGCCGCGCAGCATGTTTATCATGATCTGAATGGACGGATAGATTTAATTCTAGACGGAGGCCCTTGCGGTGTAGGAGTAGAGAGCACAGTTGTCGACGGTCTTTCAAATCCTCCAGCTATCCTTCGACCCGGCGGTGTCGGGTTAGAGGAGCTACGACAGTGCCCGGGCTGGGAGAACGTCGTCATTGGATACCACGACGGTTCCCTCGACGTAAAGGAGGCACCGCGTGCTCCCGGAATGAAGTACAGGCACTATTCTCCACGAGCAAAAGTCGTCCTCTTCGAGCCAGGATCCAACCCAGAATCCGTCGCCAATCGCGTGCGCAAAGACCTGCAGAACAGCGCAGTCGGCGCACACAACATCGGAATCGTCAGGACCAGGAATTGGGGCAAATATCTCGGTCTCAACAAAGGATACGAGAGTTCAGAACGAACGAGGGAGGAACTCGAAACGAAGAAAGCCCTGGACCTATTCAAGATGCCTGTAGAAGACGCCTGTAGCGGCTCGCCCAAGACGATATTGAAGGAGGTCTACGACTACCCGCTAGGTTCAGACGTCGAGTCTATCGCACGAGGCCTCTTCTCCGCTCTTCGTACTCTAGACAGCATAGGCGTCGAAATAATCTACGTTGAAGGCATCGCAGATGACGAAGGAGATCTCTCCGCTGCCGTCATGAACAGACTCAGAAAGGCAGCAGAGGCAGAAATCAAGGCCTAGATGTTTATCTCCCGTTTAAATAAAACAATAGGTTTTCTCTTTGCTAGATATCAAAGCCACGGCACGCATTTAGATTCTCTTGCTTTCTTTCGCTCTTCTTCGAGATGCCCTTTCTGTTCGTCATGCAGTAGAAGTCTCTTCTGTTTGTGTTCTAGCATTTGCTCCATATTATTTGCATCAGTTGGTGGCCTGTTAATAATTCTCAATAGTAGAATATATTAGCTTCATAGTATGTTTCTCCTATATCTTTATCCAGATGCTGCTATAGCATGGCCCTGTATAGCTGTCTTATCCCGCTCATATATAGGAGTCAGTAACTCAGCAATAGTGTTAGACGGTGGGATTTCATAGATGGCCACAGATCTTGCAGCCCTCATACAAGGAGATTCTTCGTGTTATATTTACAGAATATCTATCTCATGCAATATGAGTCCAAGTCTCTGCTCAGAAACGATATATATCTACTTCTTCTTTCCTCCCTTGCCACCTTTTCCTCCTTTCTGGTTCCCTTTCCCCTTTCCTTCTCCTTTTCCTCCACCTCCACCACCGCCGCCAGATCCACCGCTGGCTCCTCCAGTGATGATTCTCACTTTGCCGACCGGAACCGTATTCACAATTTCGGCCTCTCTCCAAGCCTTAATCAGCTCGGCTTCCCGCGCACGCATCCTCTCTGCTGTCGCCCTATCGACACCGGCTTCTTCGATATCTTCCTTCTTGCCCTTCTTCGCGCCAGCGGTGGATTCTGCGACCCAACGACCGAGAATCTCTTTGACTGCTTTGCCTTTCTTAACAGTCCCAGGTTGTAGCTTTGCACGATATTTGTATGTGATCAACGCTGCCCATGGTGCGCAGACAGGGATAGCTGCAAGGACTTCGTCCTCTGGGAGCGGAGTTCCCACCAGGGCTGGGAGCCAGGAGAGGTCAGCGGCTTCTGCCTTGGCGGTTTCTTCGTCGTAGTCATCTGCTCCCTCTTCCAGAGCAGCTAATCGTCGGCGCTCTGCTTCTGCAGCGCGGGCGTGCTGAGCTCGACGGCGTTCTCTCTGCGCTTCGACTTCGGCGTTCCGCTTCTCCCTCTCTGCAGCGGCTTGGGCGGCCTTGTTGGGCTTACTGTTAGAGCCAAGCAGGCGGAGCGCAAGTTCGCGGTCCTCTTCGTCCTGGTTTGCGTATTTTGCAGCGGCTTTCTTGGCTTTGGCTTTCTTTCCTCGAGAAAGAGCTGCTGATTTCGCTGCCACTGAGGTAGCAGTTGAGGGCGCAGTAGAATCGGCTGCTATGGAGGAAGCATCGTCTGCCACATCCGTAGACGCGGTCGGAATATCCAGGGGCTTTCCCTTCTTCTGCAGTCGTTTTTCCCGGGCTGAAAGATGTCTGCGACCAGCTTGTGGCCGAGATGACTCCTGCTCTCCATCCTTTGAAGGACCGGCCTCCTCTGAAGGGACTTGTTCTTTCGCCTTTTCTGAGCCTTCATTATCTGATCCGTCCTCCTCGTCGTCCTCTTCTACTTTGATACCTTCTTCCACTGGTTCAGAGGCGCTGCTTTGTAAGGGGTTCTGAGCAGGTTTCTCCTCAAGGTGGTCGTCCTCATCTGACTCGGGGCTATCTTCCCGTTTCTCTGTGGCTACGGTATCGTGATCCGCAGGTTCCTGATTATTCTCCTCACTGGGGACCTCATCTTTGACGGCAGGAGCTTCTATACTTGCAGTTTCTTCTTTCTGGGTCTCGGATGTCGCCGTTTGTCCCGTTGACGGTCCTTCTGAGTCATACAGTCGGTTTTTTCTATGATTCTGCGCACTTTCCATACTGACCTGGAACATGACTGCAAAACCAAGGACCAGCTGTGATGGGGCGAGGAAGTTCTTCTCTCCCTTTATCACAAAGCCGCCCGTGACCAGCAAGTCTCCAGTTTCTGTAGTCTTCGAAACCTGATTGGCATGGACCCACCAAGCCGACATGACGGCTTTGGAGTCCCATGCAACCGACGTCGCCACGGAATAGTTACCGGCCTGAGAGATCGTGCCTGGAGGGATAGGAGCATCAGGTTGTCCGGGGCGGTTCTTCACAATCATAGGTGTGGCACCCTCCAGGTCTGCATGCACAAAGATATCGCCTTTCTTGAGGTAGCGTCGGTAGAGGATCTCGCTTTGGTGAGTATCACGGCCACTGCGGCTCAGTTAGATTATGAGACGCAGATGAGTAGGGAAGGTCACTTACCCTAACACCAAGTACCCTTCTGAGGAAATAAAAAAGAGGTACTTTTCAAACCAGAATGGCTTCCGCGCGGGTCTAAGAACCTGCTTCTCTTGCTTGAGGCCCTTCTTAAGATCTTCTGTTACCTTCTTCTCGTGGCTCTTAAGTGCCTTCGTTGACGAATCTGCGGTCTTCTGTTGTTTGACAGCAGCAGATTTCTTCTGCGTATAATATTGCGTAGCGTTGGCCCATGGCGACAAGCCGAGATCAATGTCAATCTCCAGCAGCTGGGAAGTAGTCGGGCCTTGCTTTTCATCTTCGCTCTCGCTATCTGTTTCCTCTTCTGATTCGCTTCCGTACGCCTCGTCATCTTCCACTTCCTGTTGGAAATTCTCTTCGCCAAGAAGGAGGGTCACCGTATTTTCGTACAACTTGAGAGGAAGCTTAATGATTTTGGCAACAGGGTTATTCCTGCTCTGTTCCATCTCAATCAGTCTTGCCATCTCCACCCAATCCATACCTTGAGCAATGAGCCCGTTGACTGCATCCATTGCTTCTTGCACTCGGAAGACGTTGGCCTCGATGGCCTCTGCTTTTCGAATATGGAGTTCTTGAACTTGCTTCAGAGCACCGAGACGCTTCTCATGTTCCTGTCTCACAGCTTCGAGCTTGCGCCTAGCCGCCTCTTCACGCTCAGTCAACCTCGACTCCAGCTTCTGTGACTCTAGTGACGAGAAGTACTCGTCCACAGTCTTGTTAAAACCGTCGAATTCTAAAATTGTCGTCTCCGGCTTTCCCTCAAATTGCTTAGGCTTGAAGGGATGGAAATCCTCGTATAGGTAAGATGGTTTCTTCTCCGCGGTGGAATCTGGAGCCGGCCGCTTATCATCCTTCGCCACAATATAGCCAGGATGCTTGTCACCTGTGGACAGCTGCTTGTTCACGCTTTCAGCTTCTTCCAAGACACCCATCAGCTTCTCCAGAGTCCCGTCATCCTGTATAACCTGGTCCGGAAGGATAGAAGAGTCGAATTCCCTCACTGAGAATGCATGATCCAGTAGCAGAGGAGGATATTCGGGAAACCCTAGCGAAAGAGCTTTCCTGAGGATATCCGCTGACTTCTTCTTTGACTTCTTCGGTGCCTCCCCAGCCGCTCCAGATGCAATTGCCTTCTGTAGTGTCTCCTTTACTCTGTACTTTGACAGCTCCGGTATCCCTCCATAGTTCTGCTTATTCGTCACAGTATACTTCAACCCGACTTTCACTTCCTCCTGGTCTCCTCCAGCGGGAACCTGCCGGAACAGGGCTAGAATAGTGTAGTCTCGATCGGTCAAGATGATGTTCCCACCAGCGAAGAACTCGAGAAAGAGGTGATATACGCCATCGCTAAAGACAATGTCAATGATACGATCCGTCCCGATCTGCGTGACAGACGTAACCCGCCGAGTCTTGAGCGTCTTTCGAAGCCTCGTCACGAACGGGGAAGGGGCCGTCGCAGTCGAGCGCGAGTATTCTGTAAGATGGCAGCGGAAACCAGAGTCGACAATGAGTTGTTTGCGATTGTCCGGTTTTGCAAGTTTGAACAGAAAGATACGCTACATGTTGTCATCGGATATTAGCACATACTTTTCTTTCCCCAAAGTCACGCCCCATTGCACACGATTATGGCACAGCAACAAGGATAACCCACCGAGGAAAGGTCATAGATATTAGAAACCCGTAAGCTAGTCAGCGCGGAGTCAAGTTCACGGGTTATGACCTGTTGGAAAAGCTCTTGTCAGTACCCAGGACATCCCATCCCACATTCGCAATGACGCCAATGCTTTCCGTACCTTGACGTCCAGCGACGAGAACCTCTGCTTCATCTTGGGCCTTTCCCACAGGAGCCTGTCAGGCGATTCGCGCACAGGAGAGAGTCCGATGAGCGGTCGCGTGTGTGAGAATTTGAGAGGGCAGCGCTGACTCGGAGTCCTCTTTGTAAGTACCGTGACGTATGCGGGGCAGTGTTCAATACTTAAGTTGACTCCGCGGGCGCTTTTTCCACGATCAATTACTAAATACGGATCCCGACTCAACTAAGGATTACTAGTCAGCAGAATGTACAGTTCATATGCATTCTAGCTTCATTATATGTGGACAGTCATCGTCTAGTATTTTTGGTCTTACATCTAGGTTGAACAAGTCCCCAAAGACTACTACTTACGCAACGCAGCCACAATATGTGCTTGACCAAATCCACTCTCAGCCCGGATATCATCTCTATTTGGAACTCACGAGCGCATCTCTAATTGAACCGACAAGATCCTCACAGAGGTGAAAAATAACATATCTCCGAAGAGGCATAAACATGTCATGAAGAATCAATATAAAAAAGTAAAGTGAACCCCCTACGCGCCAAAGGCCCAGGTGCCAAACGAGACGAGACGGTAATCATATGCGAAATAAAGAAGAACCAGAACATCCTCGACCATATCTCTTCGTTGTCCCTCCCCGTTGAAAACTTTCACTTTTCTTTTACAGTCCTTGTCGTAGACCCTCGGCCAGTCGTCTCTTACCGAACTCCCAAGCGTTAAGCAGACCTTGTTCGGACAGGTCGATGCTCTTCATGTTAGGGGCGTCGGGAGCAGGAGCACGGCTGACGCGCGAGGAAATCAGGACAGGGTCCGTCTCCAGGATGATTCCATCGTCGATAATCTCGTCAATTGCCAGAGAGACCAGGTCGTAGTTTTCGACAATCGTACGCTTGTCCGTAGCACCCCTGAGACACACACGCAGAGACCCGTTAGCAAACCGCAACAATCAATTAAAGCAACAAGCAAACAACCTAACAGCAACCGTCAACTACACGTACTTGAATAGTATACCCAGCGCATCCCGCAACGACAGGACGACATTGTACAGCAGGACCTCGTTCTCCTCAGCGCCTCCAACCACGTAGAGCATAACGTCGCTCTCCATCTTGAAGACCACCACCCGGTTATCATAGAGGATCACATCGCTGGTCTGCTTGTTCGTCTTCTCCATCAGCCCCTTCTCGAACGCCTTCTGCTCCTTCACCGTCGGATAAGGGTTTGCGCCAGGATAATCCGTCGAATTGGCGGGCACGCCGGCCGGGGGGTGCGGCGGAGAGTAGTACTTGGCGTAGATGCGGGAGCTGTCGTCGGTCGACATGATCAGGACCGCATTGACGGAGAACAGGGACAGTGAGCCAGGCATGGTGGGCGGTATTGAATTGGGACAAACAAGTTGATTTGGTTTTGTTTCCCCGGATTGTAACTGTTGGAGGTATGTTCTTTTGCGGATTGGTATTCCGTCCAGCGTTCGCGCACGGTGGTCTCGCTCAACGGGCGACTTGGCCGCAAGTCCAGATCGGCCGCCGCTTCAACGTTGTTCCGTCTTGTTCAGGCACATACAAGCACTTATTGTTCTCCCTCGCGAAGTCAAACATCGCTGTTCTCACTATTATCGAGGCCTTATTAAGAATACGTGAAATTAAAATTATCATGTCGAGTATTCAATTACTCTTTAAATTGTATCCCTCTAAATGCCATCGCACGATACAGACTACTCCCTTAACCACCTACTGGAGACCAAAATATATAGCTGCACTTTCTAGATAATCTGCAACTACTTCGTCTGCCTCATCACTTAACAAAATAAACTGCAAATGAAACCCTATATCAAACTAGAACCGAAAAGAAAATTACATCCACATCCGCACCTCTTCCAAGCAATCCAGACTTATCTCACAAGCCCTCAATGCCTGGGAAATCGCCTCCCAAACCGCTCTAACAGCATACACAGTCTCATCCCTCCTGCCATCGAATCTCACACCATGATGACCTGCTGAATACAAGTGACGCGGATTCCACGTCTGCCTTTCATGCAGAAGTTGATTTCTGAGCGCCACAAGCCTCTGCCTCTCCCTCGACGCCGGGACAAGATTTCCAGCCCGTGTTCTTCGGTGATTGATGAGAAAGAGCAAGGGATAACTGTCGTCATAGTAAGGGACCATGTTAAAAGCGTAGACGAAGAAACAAAAGGCATTCCATGCCTGGAGATAGAATGGATCTTGAGCTATTTGTGAGGAGAGAGGGTTGGCTTCGGCTAACAGATCGTGGTTATCCCATCTGATCATTTTGGAAAGACTGGACATTCGCAGATCGGGAACTGGCCATGGAATTGCATTTGTATAGCCTGAGGTCAGGCCCTCGATTGCACGCCTTGTATTCTCTCGGGAGTTCAAGATGGATCGCCAGACATGATCGTAGCGTCGAAATTCTGCTGCTATTCTATCCAGTGAATACCATCTGAAGTGGTCATAACCGTAGTTGTAGTTATGAGCTCGACGAGAACTAGAGTTCTCTGGCCTTTTTCCATGATTATGAGACGGTGGCTCGTTATTGGGATGGTTTGGTCGAGAAGACTGTTCGGCCATGCGAGGCAAGTCACTCTCCATTTTCTCCAAGATTGTCCTCAGCTCTTCGTTGAGCCGTTGAAATGACTCTCTTTCATGCCTAACATTCGTAGCTTCCTCCTTGAGCTCCTGGGAAAGGTCTCGGATAGCATCGATATCGACCTGTCTTGAAGTTTCGGCGGCACTCTCACCTGGTCTGGGACATCTCGATTCAGAACACGAACTGCACCGCGGTCCATGATGCACTGGACAACAGCAACAGCAGTCGTTTGGAACAGGCTGAGGAAATACGCTGGGTGTCCTGTAACGTCGGTGTCTAATGCGGTCCGACCTATCCCCGGAAGACGAAGGAGTAGGCACGTTTAATCTATAACGGCGTCTATCAGGTTCGTCATCCGTAGTACTCGAAATAGAAGAAGTTTCGACCAGGTCGCTCCTGTGGTCCTGTGTTTCCTCATCTTCATCAACTTCTTCGACGGTCCCTGTAACCGTACGCTCGGTATTGGCGAACTGCCCCGGGAAACGGTGCGGCAGATCCGGTGCCTGGCCCCATTCCCCAAATGGGTCATAGACTTGGCGGAATTGTCTGTTCCAGAGATTGCCGGTTGGGAAGTTTGGAACTGGTTCATTACCATTGAAGTCGTGGTATGGTTGAAAGCTAATGCTGCCGGGATCTGACCAGGTACCCGTGGGCCAATTCATTGGATTAGGAAACAAGAGAGGCCATCCCCATGATGCCAAAGGTGGTAGGGCCTGCGCTGAGAAAGATGGGGTTTCCTCTGATTGAGAGGCTGGTGAACCGTAGTGAGGTCCGTAATAGACAGAAGGAAACGTATCTATTGGATTATTTAGACGCCAGCGAGGGCCCTCACCACCATTGTGTTGGAACATATTCGATAAGAGAAACCCAATATTGTTTCATTTATAAAGAATGTCTATGAGAGAAAGGGGTGTAAATAAATAAATACATGTAGACATAGATCATATGATGGTATAGGTGATGTCTGCTTGCTTTCCAAAAGATAAGTTTGCCGCCTCACCAAAGTTCAGCATGTACATTGCCCAAACAGCGGCAATCCACATGGTGCAACGGTGATTAAAGAATAAAATGTGAAATGGGAAGAAATGAGAAAGGAGAAAACCCCTCCAAGGTATACCGGGTAGACACAGGACGTCTAGTGCCCGCATGTGGTGCAGTCGATGTTTGCTGCTACCGGACACCTACAGGGCGTAACACGAAGAAGATAGACACATAGTCATACATAGGAAAGAAAATGAAGTTCTTGTAATATCGGGGTATTCAATATCAGATTGCAGATTTCTTCACGTCAAGCCTCCGAACGCCTTGTACAATCAGGTCGCAATGTTATTCCAACATCGTAGAGAGCGGCGTTGGAAGCGTCAATATATCAGAAACTCGTCGAAACGTTCGCAGGTTATAGGCCGATCGTTGGTCATGAGTTCTTCGCAGTCTCGTCGGTACTGCCGCGATTGAACCAGGAAACCCAGCTTCCTCGGTTTGCCTTCTTCCTGGCAGCCTCCTCCTCTTCGCTCTCCTTGTTCTCTTGAACGAGTCGGAGAGGTCGCAGTTTGTTCTGCGTCATGACTGCTCCAGGATAGTTGGTCATTCCTCCCGTAAGCGAACGAGGGGGGCTTGAAGTTCCCTCTGTCGAGCCAACATCACCATTCGACTCGCTAGTGACGCTGTTAGACCCGCTCATTCTCTTTCGATCCGGTTGACTGGAAAGGGAGGGCGTGCGTGCACCAGCACTGCTGGACACGTAGCTCGCTCCAGAGAAGAGACCGCTCTGGCGAGAACCTGGGCCCATTGTGGTTGGGCTCATACCCGGGCTCATGGGACCACCAGAGGTGCTTCGACCGACACCACTACCCCGATACATGTGTCCAACCACTGCGGCCGCGGCTCCATCTGCCTGGTCAGATCTAGTCCTGCGATGACCATTCCGTGTAGACTGAGAACGGCCAAGAGGTATACTAGGAGCTGTCAATGGATTCTCGTGAGGCGTAGGTCCCATGTACGGTGGAGGAACGAAGCTGCTAGGACGATGTCTGTGGCCTGGTTTGTTCGGGGCCTTGGTCGCAGATGCTGGTGCGGGCGCAACGACTGATTTCGCTTTCTCAAAGAATGATGCCTGAGCAGCCTGGGCAGCCTGGTCATCCTTAACCTGCGTGTTCTGTGGCGCCGTGTTCACAGGTTGCAGCTTAGGCGGGGGTTCCTTCTCATCCTTGTCGAGGATCGTCTCGAAGCCTTCATGTTGCAACAGACGGCCAATAATTCTCTCGATGTAGAGAGACAGGGCCTTGTTCTGGTCCTTGAGAGCCTTCACCTCAGCCTCAAGCTTCCTGGTATCAGTGTCGGCCCCCTCACCGACCGACTCGAGTTCGTCTGCAAGAGACCCCAAGTTGCTGCCGGCCTGTTTCGTATCCGGAGCGGTATCGTGCAAGAAGTCGCTCTTTGCAAAGTCACCATTGAGGGTCTTTTCGCTCAGCAGCAGCTGGTAGCTTTCATTGTCTTCCATCAGACGAGCGTTCGCCATTCTGGCCTCGAGGAGTTCTTTCTCCAATTCGCGCTGGCGACCTCCTCCCATATTTTCCATCTCGACGAGCTTAATCTGGGACTCGGCGAGTTCCAGACGCAGGGACTCGATTAGCTTGTCCTTCTGCAGGAGCAATTTCGAATTGTTTCGAGACGGGCTGCGCTCGATCTGAGTGGAGGGGGCAAACTGGCCACTGTCCACATCGGGTGATGCACGATTCCGGAAACTTGCTGAGGGAAGGTCAATATCCTGTGAGTAGTCATGAGAGTCATTTGTGGTGAACTTACAGGAACGCGACACGTTTCGCTCTCCGTCCGCATTGATGCGATCCTTTTGGGCTAGTGACTCTTTGAGACGCTGGATCGTCGCCTGTAGTTCTTCCTCCCGGCTAGCCTGCTGCTCCTTATCCTGCAGCATGGCGTTTCTCTCCGTTTCATGGGCCTGCTCGAGGTCACGGATCTGCCGCGCATGTTCGCGGATCTCGTTGTTCAACGCTTCGATCTTGCTATCCTTCTCATGGACCTGATCTTCCAGTTTCCCCTGTTCGCTGATCGCCTCATCTAGACGCATCTGCAGAACCCCTAACTGCTTGCGGTATTGCTCTGACGCCGTCTCAGCCTTCTGCAGTTGTTCTTTCAGCTCCCCGATGAGCGCTGCATTTTGCGCTCGGGCATCCTCGTCGGACGGATCGTTCGTAACTCGCGGGACACTCGACATGCTGAGGTTTGACCGACCGGGTTTTCTGGCAGCAGCACGAGCAGAAACGGGCGACCCTCGAGTCGAAGGAGTACGATTTAAGCCGTTGGAGGCGGTGCTGGGTGATTTGGAGTGGCTCCGTGGCGTTGACCCATTCACTGAGTGACTCTCGGATGAGGATAAACGGTTCGGATTGGTGGGAGTCCCCGGTTTTCTGGTTGTCGCAGACATCTCGACGGAGGGAACGATAAGCGCAACGTCTGATCTCCTTATTTCCTGCGATACCACGGATGCGAGCACCTGAGAATGGACTGCTGCGGCCAGGCAACTGTAAAAAAAATAATAAATGATCTCGCAGTTTAAGGGGCCGGGGTGGAAACAAATGTCCGACAGGTGGTCCCGGCGGTGTTGACGGGCTAGATACTCCGTACTTGCTTGGACTACTCCCGGGGGGCTCGTCACCCAGCGGCAAGGAAAATGAAATTGCGATCGTTTATATAACCACAGTCTGGCGTTACAGACAAGACGAAGGCAACCAAATTGCTCTGGGGAAGGGTGACGGTGACCGCAAGAAAGATGATATGGGGGTAGCGTGTCTTTAATTAATCAACTACGGTAGTTTAAGCACGGGCGTGATGGGGCTGTTGTTGTTCTCCGGCTGCCGGGATGCTAAATACAGCACCAGCCTTCATTCCCCTGGGGACGACACGCATGCCAATGATAACGGTACACATATCGCCGTCCTGGGAAGTGTCAATAATCTCCGAGCCACCGTGTTCGGGGCTGATAGAGTAGTATGGAGGATGTGGGATGTACCATAGTAGTAGAAAGCGGCTGGGGGGCAGTGCCACGACAACCACATCGACTTCTGGACATTTTGGCCGTCACCGTTTCAATTATTTCCAGGCCGTTCGCACTTCTTGACCGCTGAGAGGCCGATCATCCCGTGACCTCGTTGCCCCAGGCATTAAGGACTACCTAACTATTTATAGTTAATTACCAGAAAGAGAGTCTATTATGTCAGCGAGATCATGTGATATACTGATTAAGTCGAACATCCCGGAGACATCCCGGAGAAAGTGTTCCTCCGAGCAGCCCGCACACACAGCCGCTAGTGCAAAATATCCAACATTTGACCAGGCCGACCAGAGCATCCTTCAACTCTCAGACAACCACCCGGCCGGAGCGCACACTTTTTCATCAATCCTCCCCTGAAGTCCAGACAGACTTCAATCGCGTCGAGATGGCCCCCAAGAAGAGCAAGAAGTCCGGTGACAACATCAACTCGCGCCTGGCGCTTGTGATGAAGTCTGGAAAGGGTACGTTCTCGCAGACATGCTCTATCACGAAAATTTCAGATCGAGGACAGAATTGCTGACAGCGACGATAGTCACCCTGGGCTACAAGTCTACCATCAAGACCCTCCGTTCCGGCAAGGCCAAGCTGGTCATCATTGCCGCCAACGCTCCTCCTCTCCGTAAGAGTGAGCTCGAGTACTACTCCATGCTGAGCAAGACCCCGGTTCACCACTTCTCCGGTAACAACGTACGTAAAATCTGCTGCCCGAGCACATGGCCTCTGGCCGCTGGGCGTTCCCTGAGAAGAAGCCACAGCTCATGGCTTTGGAGGGTGATCTGTGTTGCTAACTGGTTCCCCTACAGATTGAGCTCGGTACCGCCTGCGGTAAGCTCTTCCGCACTTCCACCATGGCCATCCTCGACCAGGGTGACTCCGACATCCTCACTGGCACCGTCTAGGTGTGATGATTCATGTTGCGACGCTGCGCCAGTCGGTGCCAGACCGACGGCCTATGTTAAAATAATGAAATCAAAAATACCTATATTCCATAAAATCACGTGCCTCATCTGTAGCCAAGTAGTCTGCATACCATAATCATATTCTTAATCCCGTAATTATAATCTAGGAAGATCATCGAAAGAAATGAAATTATTAAGCCTGTCTGGATTTATCAGCCATGTATTACTGTAGACAAAGTCCGACGGACGATGCCGAGACGGCGGTTGGCCGTACTCTAAGCGGTCGCCGGCTAGTTAGGGTTTAGGGCTTTGCCACAGTGAGGTCGTTAGCGGATTTGCTTGGAAATCAATCCGGGAGTGACTTCAAACGACCCTGTCCCTCTTCTTTTACCTCTCGACAACCACCTAATCGACAACTCCCACCGTTCGCAGGAAGTGCAGACGCCCATTTCCAGCAGACACCATGGCCCGCCGTCCCGCGAGATGTTACCGCTACTGCAAGAACAAGGTGCGTCCAGAGAGAAGGAGATGAACGGGATTTTGATTTTCTGCCATTTTTGACGCTTCCCTCGGGTAACTTGTCGAGGTTGTGGGGGCGCATCGCGTACGAGCATCTTCGACGAGGTCACCAGCGAAGGAAGCGTCGATGGCGGATGGGATATTGTTTCGATTTTGATGAATTTTGAAGGATCTGGAGCTGACTGGAGATGATGGATTAGCCCTACCCTAAGTCCCGGTTCAACCGTGGTGTCCCCGACCCCAAGATCCGTATCTTCGATCTGGGTCGTAAGAAGGCCAACGTTGACGAGTTCCCTCTGTGCGTGCACATGGTCTCCAACGAGTACGAGCAGCTGTCCTCTGAGGCTCTCGAAGCTGCCCGTATCTGTGCCAACAAGTACGATAACCCGCGTCCCATCCCAAGAAGATCTCTTATCAGAGGAATCCATCTTGTACTGACGCATCATTCATCACAGGTACCTCGTCAAGGTCGCCGGTAAGGAAGGTTTCCACCTCCGTGTCCGTGCCCACCCCTTCCACGTCGTCCGTATCAACAAGATGTTGTCTTGCGCCGGAGCCGATCGGCTGCAGACCGGTATGCGTGGTGCCTTCGGTAAGCCTAACGGCTCCGTGGCTCGTGTGAACATTGGCCAGATCCTCCTGTCCGTCCGCACTCGTGACGTCCACCGTGCGACCGCCGTCGAGGCTCTCCGCCGCTCCATGTACAAGTTCCCTGGTCGCCAAAAGATCATCGTTTCCAAGAACTGGGGTTTCACTCCTCTCCGCCGCGAGGAGTACGTCAAGCTCCGCCAGGAGGGCCGTGTCAAGATCGACGGTGCCTACGTCCAGTTCCTCCGCAACCACGGCCGCATCGAGGAGAACATCAAGCGTTTCCCCGAGGCTTACGAGCAGGAGGCTTAAATTAGGGCGTGTTGACAGAAAATTGATTTGCGTTTCCTTCGAATCTATTTGATGTCTTTGTGTCCACGGGCGGAGTTGTCACCTAGGTTTTCCGGCTTTTCAAAGAACCCCAACTGGCAGTGATCGGAGGGCGCAGGTTTGATTGGGATGATGAGTCTGATCGCTTGGAACGGACCGGATACTAGAAAAAAGAAGGAGCCTTCTCCGCCTTTTTCTCATTTATCCGCTGTAATGAACCCAGAATATGCGTGTGATGATATCCACACTGGGCAACATGATGTATCTAGAATCCTGCCATGGGGACATCTCCCGTTCCAGAATAATCCAACCCTCCAATTCTGCCAGATATACTTCCCACTTGCACTTGCATTTCATACGTAGCAATAGTAAAACATCCCCAGAGACAAGATCTTGGTAATCATATCGACTAGTTAACTAACTACCACCCACGCAAGAGCA